>JAJMCZ010000006.1:0-27772 GCA_030573245.1 Ascobotryozyma americana | reverse complement strand
TATTATTATTATATTATTACTATTATTATTATTAGATCGATTTTTCAATATTATAATATTCTTTCTATTTAGTCAATTCAGTTTAATTCAGTTCAATTAAAAATATCCATGGCAACTCACTCATTATCAAGGCCATCGAGACATTTTATATTACCTCGTTCTATCTTAGGATAGAATATTAGACATCCATATTTATATATTTGTATTGTTAACGTACCAATATTTTTATTCTTTTAAAACATACCTATTCGTACAATTAGTATACATAATAATAACTTCCATTGTATTTCAACACCCCGCCTTATTGACTTTTTTTTTTCTATATTATTTACGAACTATGTCATCATTTATTATTTATTAGTCATTGTTTGTTATTTCTACACTATTATTTACTGTATTAATTACATACAAAACAGTAAACATCCTATTAAATTTAACGCCTATAAATTGTTTTTAATAGTAATAATTAGTGAGTGATTAAAAAAATAATATTTTATCCAGATTTGCAGAGTTATTTATTATATCTCCATTTTATTATCTTTGAGCATATAAAAAATTGAATCAAAGAATCAAATTTAACCCTCATTGTATGATTGACAGTTTATTATTTTGCTTGGAATTTTATATTTCTGCGCTGTTTTGTTTACAAATAAATTCAATTATAATCTACAAACAAATAAATTACACAGTAATATACAATTTTCATATATATTTTTAATATTCTCGAAATTTTTACATAATATCACCTGTAATCCCACATATTAACTTTTATTCTTTTTTTTATATATATTATATAAATTTATATTTTTACTATTGAACGATTCTTTTTTTTTTTTTTTTTACTCCTTTGTATATTTAGTTTGTTTATTTTGATGAATTATATTAGATAAGAAAATTTTTAAATCATGAATGAATCATCTTAAAAATTATCTCACCTAAAACCAAAAAATTAGTGTTGTTTATTCGCTTATTAGCTCTTCAATACTCAATATTATAGAATCTTCATACTATCTTATACATAATTAATTTGATTAATATTGTTTTCCTTTCTTCCGATTTTTTTCTTTCTAAAAATAAGGGGGAAAAGTGTCGTTAATTTTATACTATAAACAATGTACTTTATTTTTTAACACCACAGCAGTTTTTCCGAGTGAGTCAGTTTTAAGTTCCCGGTTTGCCGATTACGGCTTTTTACGAATGCTTTATGCTCTAATTAATATTGCGGAGACATTAGAGTAAAAGAAAAATACAAGAAATTGAATAACTGAAGGAATTAATATATAGACAAAAAAGGATTAAAGTAATTAAAATCGATGCGTCTTTTATCCGTTATCCTGTTTTTTTTTTTTTTTTTTTCATTGTTTTTTTTTCCTTTTCTTTTTTTCTTGCTATCTCTTTTTATCTTTTTATTACTATTATTAATATGATACATTTATTAGCGGCACTTAATGATCAGCTTTGTTAAGATAACTGACCACAATGGATTACTTATCTATTTCTTTTAATATATAATCAGGTACTGCCTACGTTTAAAATTTATTATTTATATTATCTATTTATATATATATATTTATTTATTTATATTTATTTATATTTATTTATATTTATTTATATTTATTTATATTTATTTATATTTATTTATATTTATTTATATTTATCTATATTTATTTATATTTATTTATATTTATTTATATTTATTTATATTTATTTATATTTATCTATATTTATTTATATTTATTTATATCTACTTATATCTATTTAAACTTATTTATATTTATATTTTATTTGTTAACATTTATCATATTTATATCTATTTATTAATATTTATCACATTTATATCTATTTATTAATATTTATATTTGTGTATAATAATAATCATTTACTATTTATTTTTATTTTTTCTAATTTGGTACCTTAATTACTAGCTTATTTATCTTGTGTGAACAAATGTCTATTTGGTTATTGGAATTTTTAATATCTTTATTGAATATTTTAGACCATAGTCTTTCATTACCTTACGGTCTACAAAAAAGGGCTATAATATATGGAGACTGTGCAGAGAAACTTCGTCTTAAAAAAACATATCAAGGGGCGTATAGTTTCTTTTCTGTAGGTCTTGAAGATGCTACTTTTTTATCATTTTATAATTTAATAATTGATGAAAATGGTTTAATAGTAATACATCTTGTGGAGAAAGATCGGGAATTGGCTAGGAACTTTCGAATACAACAATTGGCTGATGCTAAGTTATCTGCCCAAGAATCTGGCTCTGAAGGAGAAGGAGACGATGAAGATATTTTTATCAATCGTATAGCATCAGAATATAATAATGCACTTAATGATGATGAATTAGAATCTAATTTGACAGAAGTTTCTTGTCTTTCTGAGGATTTAACGGGAGATGGACATAAAGATGGTACTGAATTAGATCCGAATAAAAAAAGTTCAAAGCAACTTATTGGTCGATTTTTTACTGTAAGTATTTTAGAGGCCATCAATATGGATTTTGATTTAAGTAATGACTTAAGCACCTTACGACCAGAAATACAGATTATTGTGGTTGATCCAGTTACTTACAAAATGAAAGTAATTGATAAACAAGTTGATTTCCTTACTAATAAAGGCCCATCATCTTTAAATGGGGCTGGACAAGGAAAACCAATTGATTCGAATGACTATCCAAATTCAATAGATAGCGGGAATTCAATTACGGAGCCTGCAACAGGTAATTCAGGAAAGAGACGACGCCCAGGACCATTGCGATTCGCTTCTGATGATGATAATGAAAATAATATTGATGATTTTTCATACGATGTATACAATCAAGAAGAAGAACAAGATGATGCATTTATTCATTATATAACTGGAAGTGTGTTTTCCGGTTGGAAGATTGAAGATTTAGAGTTAAATCTGGTTGGTTCTTCATTTGCAACAGCTTGTCCTGGAGATGAATCACAAAACAATACACTTTATAATATTCATTGGTATACTAATGATATTCCTATGTCATCTAGATGTGCAGGTGGTTTTAATGTTTCAATTATTGCTTCAGACTTTTTATACAATTAAATAAAAGGTTGCCAATAATTAATTCTATTTTCTTTCTGATTCGTTTTATTTTATTTATTATGAATATTTTGTCTTTTTGGCTTTATAATTTCATTTACTTGTTTCATATGAAACATTTACTCATAGTTTTATGGTTAAATTGGATGACTTAGTCTGATAATAATGAAGTGTATAATATAATATTTTATGTTTACACTATTTTATTTTTAAATATTTCATTTTTAAATATTTTAAACGGTTCGGATTTATAATTGTACTAATAAAAAGCCATATCATTAGCACATTTTATTATATTATACCGTATTATCTTAAATTTCTGAAGACATTTCTAATTATTTGTTTGTATATTTACTCTTTTTTTATATAACAATAAATATACTATTCGATTATAACTGGATTCACACATTTATATAATGGCATTACTATATATATATATACTTCAGATATTTTTCTAGTTTCTTAAGTTAAACCTTGAAAAAGCCTAAAGCAAGTTCATATTGAATTTACCCGGATTGTTGTTTCTTATAATTCACTCACTTATTTCTTGAGATTAATAAAAATTAAGTAAAGCATAATAAACATAACAGTATATTTACTTCTAAGTAGCATTCATATATGGAAAGATTGGCTTATGCATAGGAATATTTATATGTGTAATTTTTTATGAATATTATTATTATTTAATCTTTCTCGTTACTAATCACACGGTTTTAACAGAACGTCTTTTCAAAAGTTTCAATTACTAAATTATAAATTTGGCTTTTTATAGAGTTAATTGAAATGATTTTTTCAAATAAAGAAAATAAACTAAAATTCAATTATACTTAGAAACAAACATGTTTTAAGCACCAAATGTTGTATTTTGAAATAACTAGAAAAATACGATTTGTCAAATGGTTAGAAAGCAACACAATTTTATAAACAAGTTTTATTGAATTATTAAATTATTTCATACATTATTTATTAAAGTATTTGAAGTGTGTAAAATTAGACATTTTTTTATTTCTTATCGCTATAAAGCTTTATTTGAGATGTTCTTTTCATTTTCCTTAATTGTATGCTAATCAAAGAACGGAACACTATGCATATTGGAAAAATTTGCAGCGATTAATTTATACATTATGTTACAGGCATAGACAGCATAACAGACATTTTTATTCAATAGGCATGCATATTATACATTTGCATATTATACATTTGTGCATTTGTATGAAACTGTATTTTTTAAAGCTGTTGATTGCTTTACTGCATTTATTGCTTTTATTGTTTATTTTCTACTTTTTAAACTTGCATATCTTTTCTTTGTTAATCTTTTATTAAGATTTGCATTTATTTCTTTTTTCTCTTCTTTTTTTTTTTAAAGCAAAAAAAATTCCATTTATATAATTTAAATTTTATAGTTATTACGTTTAAATCATTACTTACATTAATTTACTTCTTTGCTAATTTGAAATCATATAACTTAAAAAATATTTTTTTTTTATATTTTATTTGCTTGGCTTACTTCTTTTTTTTTTTTTTCACTTGCTAATTTACTTACTTACTTGCTTACTTACTTATTTTTTTTTTTAAAAAAATATTTAACAATGTCTAATATCGACTATTCTAAGTATACTTTCGTTTCGGAAACATTTGCCTCTATTAAAGACGATCCTTCAGTGATTCATGTTATCCCTACTATTGCTGAGTCTAATAAAAAATGGGATTCTCGCCCAATAACAAACCCATTTCAATTTTCACGTAAATGGTCTGATATGCTTGATGATGAAGGTGATGACGAATTTGCTAATCCTTGTGGTTCTGAATACTATAAATCTTTTTTGGTTGGATCTATTCCTTCCACTGAAATGGCCACTACCAAGCCTGACGATTTCTTTTCAGTTGAGAGCCCTACTGCTAATGCTTCTTTAGAAGTTGCTGATAAATCTTTTACAGAAGTTAAATATTCAGATTTAACCTCAAAACCTGTTAAAAATAGCAATTATGCTGTTGAACCCTCTGCATTTCCTTTTGACAAAAAAGAGTGCGCTTTGGATTTAGAAAATACTAATACCACGGATAAAAATTTATATAATTTAGAATTATTTCCAGTTTTGGAAAAATCCCCATATATTGACGATTTTCCATATGAGTATGTCAATTATACCCCTAAATGTGTTGCAAACGTTTATTCAAATTTAATTATGAGAAACTCCTTATTGAACAACTTTGATTCCAAATTAGAAGATAGATTATCTACTGAAAATAATAATATTTATGAAAATAAAATTACTAATAACATACAAGAAAATAACAAGGATGCAGCTAGTATAGGAGATTTCCATGAGAATTTCTTATCCTATACTACTGAGAACTTGAAAAAAGAAATCATACCTCTTTCATTAGAACAAGTTTATGTGATAATGTCAATTATTTATACTCCTGAGAAGGCTAAAGAAACTTCAAAAAAAGTATCTATACCTCTAAATATGATTTCGTTTGGGCAGCTTCAGCCTAATGACCTTTTTGATTTATCTTCTCCAAGTGTTTTACCTATCTTTAATACTCAAGACCACATGGATTTAGAAGATGATGCTAGTTCTATTAAAAAAAATGATGATGCTAGTTCTATTAAAAAAAATGATGACGAAAAAATAATTAAAAAAAAAATTAACAAAGAAACACAAGCATCTTTAACCACTTTGAAGAAACTTCTCACCAAATTTTCACCCATTTCAAACAAGAAGAATTTGCCACCACTTTCATTAATAAAGGATACTAGAATTAATAAATCATTAGACTACCATAATATTAGTATTAAATTTTCAGAAAATATTACCCATTCATTTACCTCTTTTTCTTCTTTAACACAATCTTTTATTCAAAATAATAATTCATATACCTTGAGCACTATTTCTAAATCGCCTGAACCGGATGAAAATAAAATTTCTTCTAAATTTGAAAATATGCAAGTTTGGTAAGCTAATAATAACTCTTTTGAACATTATAGTTTATTGGATATTAATACCTTTAGTCCAAAAATAAAAAGAACTCAAGATATTTTTTCTAGCTTTTTCCCCTCTATAAGACAAGATTATTTTTCATCACAAATAGAAGAGATATTAATAAACCCAAATGATAAGGTTTTAAGTAAAATGTAAAATATGATATGAAAAATAGTAGGTTGGATTACGAATTGGGTGCTACGTTATTGAAAAATGACATAACAAAAGAGCTGAAGGAAATTATATTCGATATTAAAATTAAGAAAGAAGTAGATTTTGGTGACAATTATAGTCTATCGAACAATGTATTGCTTCATGAATTTGAAATTTCAAGTTTGGATAAAAATCTGGAAATAAAAATTGAAAATAGTTTTTGGAATAATGATTTGGATAACAGTTTTGAAGCGACTTTATTAAAAAAATGAATTATCAAAAAATTTGGAAAAAAAAGATTTCAAATTTATAATTAAGAAATCTTATACAGATGTTGATTCTTTTTCTTTAAAAGATACACTTAAAGACAATGAAATAAATACGCAGATTGAATTGGAGAATAAGCAGTTGGAATATGGAATTGATAAAATTTCAGATTTTTCCATAGTCCTACCTTATTGTGCAACTTTCAGAAATGTATAGAGCCAGAAATTTTGTTTAAGGATAGTTTGAACTCAAAATTTAAGAGGGACTTATATTCAATTATGATGTTGCTTTATAAAAGAATATAGAAATTATTCCTCTTGCTCTTGAAAATATTAAATTTCATTATCTAGATGTGCTTAATTTAAAGAAATCCGATATTTTTTCTAGATTAACAGATGATTTATGTGCACAGCTCCCTTATACTTTACCTGATAATATCACCATTGATTTTAATAGTTTTGAAAAGTATTTTAAATACAAGGATGTAAAGTTAAAGAATAGGTTACCTAATAACCTTGATGAAACTAACAATAACAGCGTGGATTTTTTAAATGAACAGCTCATTCATCGACAGATTAGGTCTGATAATATTTACACTGGTAGTCTATACTCACCGCTAGATAATCTTACAACCATATCTATTTCTTCTATCGTGGGAAATTTATCACACCGTGGGGTAAAAATTCATTCAACAGATCTGGACCTGGACATGTTGATGAATCAATTCCAAATCAATTCAAAAGTACATATGAATGTTTCTCTTGCTATTGGGACCAGCTAGCACAAGCGCCAAATCAATCATGTCTTTCTATGTTGGAAAACAAGAAAAATAATAAAAATAAAAATATTAAACCATTAAAGTTTTCAGATTCAAGAAAAATAATTAATGCGAATGATTTTACCAATGATTTAATTATGAATGAAGGTAGTAAGAATCAAATAACTCAATCTAAGCGTATGTATAATTTGAAAGCAAATAACGTCTATAAGTTCACTGAAAAAGATACTGATAATAAAAACTCTATAGAAACGATACACTCTTTCGGAGGGTTAGACTTTCAAGTTTTTAGTTATAATGTTATAAGATATTTTTTTCCTGCTTTTATCAGAGATAAACATCGGTACACTTAGCAGGAATTAAATTATTAAATATTTATGATCCGCATATTATGTTTATATCTTCAACATAACTATTGTTAAGCTTATTTTATTTTTTTTTTTTAAAAAATGTATATTTATCTGTCTTAAAGTTTATAAATGGTGTACTATTTTCTTTTAACCTTTAGTTACATTTTGTATTAGTGTTTAGCCGTGTTAATATGAGGATTTTAATAGTGAACAAAATATAGTATATATTATGTTAATGTACTGGATTTACTTATTTATAATTATAGATCGTACTCCTTTATGAGTTATGGTTTACAAAAATTTTACATAAAATATTCAATGTTTTAATCTTCAGAGAAGACAATCTGTATGTGCACTTTATAAACAAACTGTCAATTAAAACTCTTTACGTAAAAATTAAAACACAAAACTATATTCACATAATTTACATCAAATTTAATAATAAATAACTATTATTATTTTTATAAAAATATCTAACATTCTAATCTATATAGAAAAGCAAACTAAGAGTATATAAAAAGTATTGACTTTTTTTTCTTTTTTGTTTCATTTGTTTTCGAAGACCATTATGAAAAAGCAATTGACGTAAATATATAGTAATACGACTTGCCATCATTTTAATATCATATATAGATTTAAATATGTATTGAGATTACTATGTATTAAAAAGTTAAATCTACTAAAATAAAATATAATAAAAGAAAAGAAAAACCAAAAGAATTACAATTTGATTTATTTTTTATATATTTTTTATGTATTTATGGACAACATTTATTTAAAGCAATTATTTATAAAAAAAGCATTCTATTTTAATTATAACTAAAATTATACAAATTAGTCTATTTTAAATTTTTTTTCACAAATATATGAATATATCATTTACAGGCCTAATTATTTCATAAAAAATTCACTTAATTTTGTATTAATGATTCATTTAATCTTGTAACTTCAATCGTTGGTCATCTATTTAGTTATGAATATTATTTTGTAAATACCCTAGAGCAGGGCAAAAGACCGTAGTCACGAGAAATAGTATCACTACGTATTTACTTTGCCATTTTTCCAAAACATACAATAAATTTATTTTAATAAGAATAAACAAATAAATTATAAAGTAATATATACAGTAATACATTATTAAAATATCGTAATTATTTGTTTTAAATTTGAGTGATGATTATACATTAGCTTTTACCTTTATATTATCATTAATAAGAAACATGGCTCCTAAAAGTAATGTGAGTAAATATGCAGTAATACGATTCCTCTAGAATACGGTAATTTTTTGGACCGTCCAAAAAAGACCGCTAAAGACCGTCACTATAAAAAAGATGGTCTTTTTGCCTAGCTCTAAAATACCCCAAACTAAATTATATTGTTTTTTGGCTTCCCGTATGATAATTTACAAGATAACCATAACAACACACAATCGCTATAGCAACACACGCAATTTAATTTAAAAAATATTAATGAAGAAATAAATTGTTAGCGAAAAAAGAAAAAAAAAAAGCCATAAGGAAAAAAAGAAGAGATATTAAAGTCATAACATAACCTAAGAAAAAAAAAAAAAAAAAAAAAAAAAAAAAAAAAAAAAAAAAAAAAAAAAAAAAAAAAAACCAAAAAAAAAAAAAAAATAAAAAAAAAAAAAAAAAAAAAAAAAATAACAAAAGAAAAATTTATCTTCCGAATAAAGGAAAAATGTCAAAACCGGAATACATCTCTTTTGAATATATTAAAACTCCACCGGCTAAACCTCAGCCAAAAGGTTCAAATGCTTCCGGAGTATGGACTACTGACGTAAGTTTTAATGAGATAATTACCACGGTTCCGCTCTGAAGTTTTATTTTTATTTTTTTATTTTTTTATTATTCTATCATTTTATTATTCATATTGGTATTTTTCTCATTCCCTGAATTGAATTGAATTGATAGTGTAAAATACGATAGAAAGATAGTATACACAATAAAAAAAAAATTTAAAGCTTAAAATGTGGAAAAAAATAAATAAATCACGTGAACTAACATTTTTTCATATATCTCTTTACAAAATATAGTCTCCAGCTATTAAAAATGGAGTTTTATTGGCAGAAGGACCATCTAGTCGGCAATTTAGTAATGTAATCTTAGGCGGACTCGTATTAGGAATACCATTTTTTTTAAAAAGATTATTAAGAGGAGGTTTATATACATATATATTTTTTTTTATCATTTTGTTACTTCCAATTCTTATGGGATATTGGACTCTTATGTCCATGATTTCACCTAGGTTGAATGAAAATGTTGAATATCCTGGTAGAAAAATCGAAGAGTATATCGAAATTCATGATCCTGAATTAAAAGCCAAATATTCTGGCTATAATAAAATTCCATTAGAAACATTTCAAGAAGCTTACTTTGATGGAAAAATAACAATGAAAGGTGATATGCTTGATATTCTTGAATTAAAACATGATTGGTCTAATTTTCAGTTTACTTGGTCATTATTTAAATTTATACTTACTGGTTTCATACCAGAAGTTCTTTTACATTCTAGATCACAAGACGAAGAACAAGTCAGAGATCACTATGATCGTGGGGATGATTTTTATGCTTCTTTCCTTGGTCCTCGTATGGTTTATACTTCTGGAATTGTTTCTGATATTACTCGTGAAGAAACTCTTGAAGAACTTCAAGATAATAAACTTCGCATTGTTGCTGAAAAAATTAAAATTTCTAAAGATGAAGATGTACTTGACCTTGGTTGTGGTTGGGGAACATTAGCTCGTTTTTTGAGTTCAGAATATGGTGCTAATGTAACTGGTGTTACTCTTGGCAAGAATCAAACAAAATGGGGAAACAGTGGCTTACAACAAGATGGTATTCAATCTTCTCAATCCCGTATTGTTTGCTGTGATTATCGTGATACACCTACTGCTAATAACGAATCAGGCAAATATAATAAAATTACTTGTCTTGAAATGGCTGAACATGTTGGTGTTAAGAACTTTAACAGTTTTCTATCAATGCTTTATGATATGCTTGATGATGATGGTTTAATGTTTTTTCAATATTCTGGTTTACGTAAATCATGGCAATATGAAGATTTAATTTGGGGTTTATTTATGAATAAATATATTTTCCCAGGTGCTGATGCTTCAACACCACTTGGATGGGTTCTTGATAAACTTGAAGGTGCTGGTTTCGAAATTGTAAATACTGAAACTGTCGGTGTTCATTATTCTGCAACTATTTGGAGGTGGTATAGAAATTGGATGGCAAATAAAGATAAAGTAGAAGCAAAATATGGTAAACGCTGGTTCCGTATTTGGGAATATTTCCTTGCCTCTTCTACAATTGTTTCTCGTCAAGGTTCTGCAACTTGCTTTCAAATTATTTGCAGAAAGAATTTGAATTCTTACAACAGAGTTAATGATATTCCTTTTGATTATGGTTTACAAGTCCCAAAAATTGGTACATCATGGGTTAGAAAACCAGTAAGTAAGAATTTATAATTTGTTGATTCTGAGGATAGATATCAAATATTAAAATAGAGCAAATGTAAAAAGATGAAAAGAAAAAAAAAAAAAAAAAAAAAAAAAAAAAAAAAAAAAAAAAAAAGAAATTAAAAATTAATCTACAGGTATAAATTTAAAATTATATATATATATATATATGTAAATTAAATAATGTAAAAATAATTAAAAATATACTTAAAAATCATAGAACAAATTGGATTTATTATAAAATATATACAATGAATTGAAGTCATTAATTTATAAAAATAATATACAGAGGAAACCTAATTGTAAACACACCAAAAAACGATAAAAACCAAATATATCAGACAAAAACCTAAAAAACATCCGGAAGCTTTTCAATAACAAAAGAATGACCACCGACACTCATTATTGGTACACCGGGTATTTTACGTATCCTTCTTTTAAGATCAGCATCATTTGTAGCTACAATATAACATTTATGTTGTGTCACTCTTGATACTAAACAATCATCCGCATAAGTACCTTTATGTGTACATTTTAATCTTTTAAATCTTGGATCACGTGCAATTCTTAAAGCAATTCTATATTTTGGACCTAATTTTTCTAATTCAGCCATTACACAATCAGTTATTGTTGGAATACATTTTGCATATAAACAATCCATCATACCCTGTACTAAATCTAATTTTTTTTGTATGGCAAAATTTATAAAATTAGTATCGACTAAAACTTGATAAGGTGGGGATAATGAAGAATTGTATTGAAAAAATAAAGAAGAATGAGCTTGGGGAACTTCCTTTACTAATTCTTTATCTTTTTTTGGTTTAGATTCATTTTTTTGATTTTTTTTTCTATTGTGTTAGTTTTAATAATAAATTAATATTAAAAATAGATACATACATTCTAGGATCTTTAGCACTAATTATTCGCTTCACTGCAGCAAATTTTCTAGTTTTTTTAGCTTTACCCATTATTTATTTTTTAATATTATGTGATTTGTTAAGACTATTTATTTTTTTTTTTTTTTATTTTTTTTTTTTTACTATTTCAATAGATTTTAAGATGGATTTGTATTTGGACCTGTCTGGTTAATTGAAAATATGCCGTTGCTATGAGCAACCAAATACATAGGTAGTTATATATAGCATAGGGTTCGGCTATACAATTTTTATATTACCGTTATAACCATTGAAAGTAGGAATACAGGTAATTACGCATTCAGGGATGGGTTGTTTTGGTTAAATACCATCCAGGGTGAGAATACACCCTGGATGGTATTTATTTAAGCTTAATAAGTGTTTATATACCATAATATATATACCACTATATTAGTCACTCTATATAGATGGTGACATTAGTATATAGTTCATATTACGTAGAACACCTATTGTATACTTGCTAGTATAATACAATATATACAGACACAATATTAGTATAGGCTATAATATTTATAAGTAGGAGTAGAATATGTTTATGTATAATATAATACAGTGTCAACTATATCTCACTGTGAGTGGCTAATAATTATAATGCAATGCACATAACGCAATGCATAGTTATCAACATATGAAGAATAAGTAAACAAACAAAGTAATATAGTAATAAACAGAAAAAACTGATAGAGTAAGAAACAAATAAAGTAATAAAATATTGAAGAAACAAATTAATAGTAGATTTATAAATAAATAGAGTAATAGAATATCAAACAATAGTAGTGACAAAAAAAAAATACACTAATGACTGTTGTTTACATTTTATTTCTATATATTTACTATCTATATATTGCCTATTGCCTAAAACGAACAACCTTAATTACTTAGATTGTTCCTTTAATTAATAAATATTATTTATATAGCCAAGTATTTCACTCCCACTGTTCCTATTACTTTTATATTTTCTTGTTGGATTCTATTCTATGTTCCAGTTGCTTTTATTATTTTAGACCTTTTATTTACCAGAATCGACCTGATTGAAACGCAATCTTTAATACCACATTACATAATTTACTACCAGGGGAATAGAGTAAAACTCCCAATTTGACCCAAAATAGGAAATATATTATTATTTAGGTTATAAATTTAATACATAACCATAGCAACATGCATTTTTTACACACGCGTAATTTATAAATTGATTGAAAAAACCTTATAAAACTAATTTAATCTCTTAAAACGTTAATAACCCTAATTCGTGTGTGATGAGATGAGCGTTAATTAATATTTGAACTAGGCGACTAACTTACAGTTAATTATGAGGAAGAATGAAGGAGGGATTGTATTTGAATAATTGTTTGTATTGTATGTAAATTGTATGTGAATTGTAGGTAAATTGTATGTGAATTGTAGGTAAATTGTATGTGAATTGTACGTAAATTGTATGTAAATTGTATGTAAATTGTATGTAAATTGTATTTTCTTTGTATGTATTTACTTTGTATATTGTAAACTGAGCAGTATACTGTTATCTATGCAGTACTTTGTTTACTTTCTATAACAATTGGTATTATTTGTTTATTCCATACTAGGATTTTTATCCGTCCTTTCGTTCATATATATTAATAATAATTAGAAGTGATTATATATTTTATATTTTTATCACTCATTATCACTTTATCACCTTTAGTCACTCTTTAAATTGTCTCTCGTTTTTAAACCAGGAACAGGTATTAAGCCTAGTATAATATATAATAGGGTATAATAAAATATATAAATTATATATAAATATATATATATATAACGTATATAATAAAACAATAAAAGAATATCATATACCATTTAATATAAAATAATATATTATATAACAAGACCCTGTATCAGTCTTTATTTGTTTATAAATAAATTATTAAAACCTATTATTGCATACAGTTTTATTTGCTTGTTTTGGTTTTTTTATTTTATCAATATTCATATATTTATTATAATATAATATATAGTACAATAGTATATAATATTATTATAGTCAACATGAATATTTTTTATTTGAGCCTATTAGGTATAACACTCGCCCAATCAACTCAAACAGCTGATGATTATTACTCTCCAACGACCGAATACGTTCATTCAACATTAACTATTTCAACAACAACTTCATTTTATTATCCACCAGCTTCTATTCCACCAACATCTGGAAATCCTTATATATCGGATCCATCGCAAATTGAAGGTACAGTTTTTATTGCTGTAGGATCTGTATTAGGTGCTATTTTATTAATAGTTATTGGATGGAATATTACTGCTGCTTACATGCTTCACAAAGCAACAAAATCTGGTTTGGACGATGATTGGTATAAATATAATAATTCAAGTATAATAAAAGATAGCAAAATATTTGAATATGAAGATGATTTTAATAATAATAATAATAATAATAACTATTATTTAAATTATAATCAAGAAAAAAATTCAAGAAATTACTATCTTCCTCCTTCAAATATTGCTGCATATTCAATAACATCAGCTTCAACATCTCCAACACTAACTCCAACTGCTTCTTTTGAAAGGAATATGACATATAATAATTTTGGAAACAATAATCTTACAGGTAATATTTTACCACGAATTTCCACTTCACCACCATCAACTCAAATTTTAAACGGTAATAAAAATAATAACACTTACCCAAGAAATTCTCAGCATATTAAATCATCCTTATTTTCTGCTTCACAGAATAATATTAACGTAGGCACAGTACCCGAGTATTCTAGACCACAAAAAACATCATTTACATCTCAAAGCAATAATTCTACAAGTTCATTACCAAGTGTATTAGGAACTTATAATAATAATAATAATAGTAGTAGTATACTAAATGCATCAAAAAGATTGTCTTCTATAAGTTTAACAGAACCAAAAAGAATAATAAGAGAATCACAAGGTGCCTATTATTCACCTATAGCTGATGCTGTAAATAATTACAGAATTGCGGCAGCTGCAGCAGCAGCTGCCCAACAACCTTCTTTTAAATCTAATACACAACAACAGCAACCTCAAAATCCAACAATTGGACCAAATAATACAATCAATAATAATAATTCTAATAAACATAGAATAAGCACATTTATGCCACCAGCGTTATTAGGAAATAATAATAACAATAATCCTAATAATAGCATATATAGATATTCTCCTTTAATTCTGAATGCTAGACAATCAATGGAACAAGTTAGACTATCAATGTCTAATAATGGAAATAGAGAGCAACAAAGAAAACCTATTCGAGGTCCAACAGACTATTTAAATGATTTATTAAATTCGGACAAATAGGTATACATCTACGTATGGTTGTTAGCATTACATGTTTTACTATGGTTTATATGTTTATTATGTTTTACTAATGTATTTTATTATTTTTTTATTTTATTATTTTATAGTGTTTTAATCTTTACATTATAATTTGTCCAAGATCAACATACATGAATATATAAATAAATGTATACATATACACATATACACATATACACATATATACACACATATACAAATAAATAAGGTATAATCTATATTGATAACTTAACTTAACTCACCAAATAAGAATAATAATAAATAATAATTAGTAAACTATTTAGTGAAGTCATAGGCCAAATAAAAAGTCAGAGGCAAATATATAAAAAAAAATTCAGACATGTAATAAGGAAAAAGGAAAAAAAAGATAAAAGTAGTAACCAAAAATAAAAGAGAAAATGCAAAAGGAGAATAAAAGCATTTTTTTAAATTAAATTTTACATTATTATTATTGTTATTATTACTATTTGTTAACAACATAATAGAATTCCGAACAAGTCACAAAGATTCAAGTTGTTGACTAATTTCATCCAATTCAGCTTTAGCTTGGTTATATTTAGTTAAAATTTCTTCATATTTTTCTTCCCATTGATCACGTTCCTTTTCAAGAGTAGTTACTTTACGTTCATTATTATCAGAAGTAAGTTCAGTAGATTGTAATTTTTTAGTTAACTCTTTAATAGATGCTTCTTTTTCTTCTATTTCATTTTCCAAAGTTTCAACTTTTCTAGTGAGACTTTCATTAGCTGATCCTTCAACGGCAGATCCTTCAGCAGCTGCTTTTGCTTCTTTAAGTTGACTTTCAACTTTTTCAATTTCGGTTTCAAGAAGAGCATTTTTATTATTTAAAGTTGTAATTTCTTGTTCTTTAGCAAGATTTTCTTGTTCAAGTTCTTTAACACGAACTAAAGCTTCATCTGCTTTTTCTTGAGCATTATCAGCTTCAAGACGTAGGGTACTAATTTTCTAATATGTTAGTAGATATTACTATATAAAAGTTATTATATAAGAGCTACACCATATAAAAATTATTATAATAATACTCACCTCTTTAAGTTTGTCCATTATTGTCTTATGATACAGTTATTAAAAAAAAAAATATAATTTTATATATAGTGTAATTTTATTAGTTTGCTCTATACTGCAATTTTCGCTCTATTTTTATTATTTATTTGTTTATTTTTTTGTTTGTTTGTTGTTTTATTTTTTTTTTTTTTTATTTTTCTTTTGTTGCTTAATTTTTATTTTCCACTTGCTTATTTGGTGCCACGTAAATAGAGGAAATGGCTCGGAAACTATACTAAGTATTATTGTTATAGCAACCAACAACAGGATTGTTAGAACATGTTGTTGTGGAAACGATGTTTATTATGTATACAAAAGATTTTCTAATTTGTATGAATTTGATTTATGATTTATTTATTTTTTGTATAGGATACAAAAAGAGTTTTTATTATTTATATACAATTGCATTAAAAAATATTTATTTTTTTTTATTTATTTTTTTATGCAGTATATTTAGGAGATATGTAACAGAATAAATTATTTACTAATAAATTATTGCTTTTGTTTATATTCAGATAAATAAAATTTACTTTGATTTATATTATTATACGAAGAAACCCTAGATAGATTATTATAAGTGTAGATTATAGTAGATTACATAGTAAATAAATAGAAAATTACATAGAAAATTACATAGTAAAGTATAAGTGTAATTACCCGGTATAAACAATAGTATACTAGTAAAAAACACTTCACTATTCAACCAACTATACATAACTTCATAATAATCTAAGCTAATTAATTACTATCCATGGCTCAAGATCACGGAGTAGTGTTAGCACCAAAAACTCCAAATGTGCATATTAAAAAAACCAAAACAAAATCAAATACGGTGAATAAATTAACAACAAGTACAAGACATAGAAAAAATGATGAAAATAATAATTTCCCCTTTTTAAACGGAAAATTATTAACAAAAGATACAAATAATTTTCCACAAAATGATTCCATTTCAAAACCTAAACTTGGATCTATACTTGGACAAAATACTTTTAAATATACAACACCTTGTGCAACTACAAGAAGAGTTCCATTAGGTGGTAAGGATACTAATGTTAAAAGTGCTAAAAAAAATAACAATGTTAAAGGTGAATTTTCTGTGTTTAAATCTACAATAGAATCTGATAATAATAAAATACAATCTAATTTTCTTTCAAAACCAACTGAAGGATCAGAAAAAAGTAGAAGAAGGCGTAAATCTGTAACCCCTAAACAAAAACCAGATGTACAAAAAATTCAATCTTCTTTTTCAAATTTATTTATTGAAACACCAGAAAATAAGACTAAAAATGCAATATATAATGACAACAATCAATCAAAAATCGTGGATAATCTGGGATCTTATTCTGGTTATTCTAGCTACTCTAACTATTCTGGAATGGATAGTGAAAGTCGGAATAGTAATTTAAGTCAAAAACAAGATTCAAGACAACAAATGAGTTTACAATTTTCTCCTGAAATAAATCCAGAAACACATTCAGAAACATATCCAGAAATTGAATATGCTCCTTTGCCGGTCGAAGAACTTCCTTTTGTGCCCTCAGATTATGATATACTGGATTTGAAACTAGATGATATTCCTAAATCTGTTTGTGACACTTTACAAAATGATGGAACGGAAGATACGGAAACACTTTATAATGATTTACAGACATATTTTGACTCTGATAGTGATTTTTTACCTACTTTTCCAGAAGTTTCCCCAAAGAGGTTACATTCAGCTGGGTTGAATGCAACTACAAACTCGGACAGTAAAAAGGATCGTGAGACATATCGAAGAGGATTGGGCGTTCCTAGTTATATGGCTCCTACTTTTTCTGCATTGGCTAAGCATCGTTAAGGGTAATGTTTATTTATATTATACATTATATGTTATATATTTACTATTACAGATAATTATTTGTTATTTATTGCATCTACTATTTATTTATTTATTTATGGTGTTCTGTTTTATTTTATTTTTATTTTTATTTTTATTTTTATTTCTATTTCTATTTTTAATTCTATTTCTAATTTTATTTTCTGGTTTTATTTTCTTATTTTTCACGGTTACTGTTGCTAATTGTCATGCTTCTTATTAATATAGTATAATATAAATTATAATGAACATAATATATATTATAATGAATATATAAATTATAACGCATATCCTATCCTATACATAATCTTCCTTTTTATTATACTATAAGTATACTGTATAAAAGACCTTCTTGTTTATATGTAGGCAACCACGGCAACAAATATTACGTAATTACGAAATTATACAAATTATATAGTGCAATTTTCTCCGTATAAACGGGCTTTTTTTTTGTATTGGGTATTTACTATTTATACTTTTGCTTGGAAAACGGCTTTTTTATCAACCTCGGATATTGTTTTTTTTGTTATATTTATTGCATTATAAAAGTTTTATTTTATTTTTTGGATTGCTCAGTTTGGTTGGATATTTTCCCTATGCAAAAATTCTCGTTTTTTGCTCTTTCCCTTTTATTTTCGCTGCATTTAGCGGCTGCTTTTGAAGACACTTCGCCTTTTTTTATAGTGAAGAAACACAAGTATGTAATGCCTTTGATTGTGAATACTATGTAATTTTATATTTATATAGAGTATCATTATTTTATAATTATTTTATATATACACATGGAATATAACTAATATATATTTACACATACTTACTTACTTACTAACTTAACAGAGGGGAAGAAAAAGTACTTGCTTCTACAGGAAATTATGTTTTGACTTCAGATGAATTTATTGAAATTGCTGAAAAAGCTGTAAATACTTGCGATTTTGATACATTGATTGTGGTATCTCAACCAGGATTACATTCTTCAGATATGATTGAGAAATCATCATCATCATATACTCATAAAATGCTTGAAACTTGGCCACAATCATTTACGGTTTCAAATGTCAAAGGTCGTTTTTTATTTGATCGGTTTGCAAAAGTTTCAGCCCAAACTTGTTCTATTTCATCTAAAAATGTTATTCAAGTTGATCCTTTAGCTCCAAAATTCAATGCAACAGAATATATTGAGCCTATAAATAAAATTCAAATCAGTCAAGATGATAAGGATAACCAAGATGACAAGGAGAATGACAAAAATAATAATGATAAAGAAAATAAGGAAAATTTGGAAAACAACGATAACGTACAGAAAAAGAACAAGAAAGAGACAATTACAAAATATCTTCTCAAAATAACTTTTCCACGTTTAGATAATGACGAAAAAATTCGTGAACAAGAAATTAAAAAATATGATACTCTTCTTCATGAAATAATTTCTTCACTTTCGACAGAAAATCTAGCTGTCATATACACATCTTCACCAGTTGGAAGTGTTGATTTTATCCGTCAAGGAAAAAATAAAGGTGTCCATTTAGGTGATCCTAAAAAAGTAGTAATACACAGACCTCCAAAAAATGTAAAGAGAGCAAAAATGCCACAAAAATATAATAACGCTAATTCGTTGGCAAGTTTATTTACTAAGTATCAATTTTTTTCTCCCGGTGTTTACATGGGAATATTTGCTTTCCTTATTGTTTATGCGCTTTTAACTATAGCTGTACGCGTTTTGTCTTCTCTTTCTATCTCTTACAATTCTTTCACCAAAGAGGCAGGACCACAAGCTAAAAAGCCCAGTCAGTAACTGATATTATTTATATTTGCTATTTTTTCTATTTGTTTTTTAATAATTGTTTTGGTATGTATTTTTTAATGATACGTGTATTTATTGTGTATGCATGTATGTATGTATGTATGTATGTATATATGTATGTATGTATGTATATATGTATGTATATATATATATATGTATGTATGTATGTATAAATTGTATTTATGTGTAGTGAATTCATCATATTGAATGTGCATCTGAATGTGCTTTAAATAAGTCCAACAAGTATTTACAGCGTATTTACACTGTACTTCATAAAATGACCTGGCGCAACAATTGCAAATTTCAAAAATAAACAACAAATAAACAATAAATATATATTGCATAATAATATATGCGTATAATAAATAGTATATGCGTATAATAAATAGTATATGCGTATAATAAATAAATAGTATATGTTGCATAATAATATATGTGTTGACACATGCTAATAACATAATTGCTTGCTCACCATGGGGAAAAGGAAAATCTCAGTCCAGCAAAAAATGCTGCTTAAGTATGAAGAGATATACAAGCATAGTTTAAATGCTAACAGCAAATCCTGGAGTTTACCGCCTACAGTTATATCGAAAATATGTGATTATTTACCGATGTCTGATCTTATTACAATTGCAACCGTATCTACTACTATGAAAGATATTATATACACTAATTCTCGGTGGGTTGATTTATTAAAGTTACTTAATGTATGGGATGACCAAGAAGCTGCTAAATTCGAAATAGAAAATAAAGTAGAAAATAATTTAGAAAATAATTTAAAAAATAATAAAAATGACCTAGAAATATTGTCTGTCAGTAATGAAAACAATATTACGTCGAATTTTTCTGTTTCAGACACGATTTTTGATCTTGACACCGAAAAAGAATTAGAACAGAATATTATAAATGACAATAACAATAACAATAACAATTCTTTATTGGATTTATTAGATTTTTCTGAAGAACCTACAAACAACAGCATAAATAATGCAAAATTCCCTTCTTTACACGTATCTTCTTCTTCTTCTTCTTCTCATAATTCTTTACTAAATGTATACGATTCTATAACACCTTTGCCCAGTAAAGCAAGAGAAGAATTTGGTAAAATATATAAAATTTTAAATCCAATTTATCTACGATTAACCTCGTCGGAAAATGTTTTTTCATATTCAACTATTTTTATTAATCAATTAGATCAAGCGAAATTTCTCCATAATATATTATTATTCACAAAAGTTACGGAAAATAGAATTGACTCTTCAGAAAGATTAAAAAAAATAAATCTGTTAGTTACATCTTTTGAAAATCAATTTGTTGACGAATTTATCGAAGCAAATAAACAAATTTCATTAGATAAACAAAAAATAAATCATGCTGTTGCTATCTTAAAAAGTTTAAACGGAGGACGTGCATTGGTAAAATATTATATCAATCATCATCTAAACGAAATAAATGACTATATCCTAGATTCAAATACTTGCTTTCTCCAAGATGGATCATACAATATAAAATCTGTCGAAGACATGTTGACGAAGATGGCGGATTTTATTAATAATCAAAATACAAAAATTAATAATATATTTGCGGATAATTTAAATGTAATAATACCATTATTAAATTCCATATTTAAGAATATATTGAAAAAATTCATCACTGATACAATAATACGTGCTAAAGAAAATGCTATTCAAAATCCAGAAAAGAATAACAATACTTATTTATTTTTATTTTCATCTTTATTTATTAAACTTTTGATATTTTGCGATACTTTACAAGAATCTCAAAATTCTCAAGGCGAATTAGCAAACTATGCTTTCCAATTGGTTATAGAATGCTTTGAAACTTATATTTCAGATTATTTAGATGATGAAGTTACCGCATATAGACATAAAGCTCAGTTAGTTGTAACTGAATGGAATGAATATATAGAAAACGAGGAAACTAAGACAGAACAATTATTAAGAAGTAAAATTGATAGAAAGCAAGAAAAAATAGATTTTATTACCAGTTTTAAAAACATGATTAAAATGCCAGTAAACGTATTACAAAATTCCGTTTCTTCCACTAACATACTTGCTATAGAGAATTCAAATAATGCCACAGTTATCAATAACTTTGATCAAGATTCTAATAGTTCTGGCGAATTCAAAAATGCCATAAATAATAAAGATTTATCAGAACTACCTAAAACTGAAATGGCTGCACAAATTGCCATAATGAACTCACAATTGGAAGGAATAAGAACTTTAATATCTTTAGAAACCGCTGTGAATTTGATTGAATATGGGAAAAAATCTCTTCAAAGATTATCTGTATTTACTCAAGTTGGCGGAAAACTAGGTACAGAAACACGTCTTCATTGTGAAGCCATCTTTGTAGTGTTGGTTCAATATTTAGGAATGCAGCACATAAAAAATGGGTTCGAACGTGCAATATCACATTTAGATACTTACAATGAAAGAAAACAAAGGGGTGAACAGGCTTCTTCTATAGAATCTCCTATGTATAAATTTTTAGAGCTTGTAAATGTTGGGGATTTAATGCAGCAAATGATTGAAATTTTTTATGAAAGAGAACTTGTTAGTCATAAACTAATTAAAAATCAAGATTTTCTTTCTAGTGCCGTTACAGAAAAAAGAAAATTTGAGCAAATGCTTGACGAAAATGTAGCTCTTGGTCTTTCCAAAGGAATTGATGTTCTTGAATTATCTACTGAATCAATATACACTACTTTACAATTAGCAAGTGATTATAACCCTCCACCCAGGGAACTTAAAGTTGCAACTATAGGCATTAGTGCAATGGATTTATCTCCTACGAAGGCAGCCCTTAGAATAATTGAATTATTAAAAACTCATATAGATATATTAGATGGCGCTACCGATAGTGGAGTTTTAGATGTTTTCCGAGCCGAAATTGGGTTGCGTTTGTTTGGAATTATATGTAAAAGAATAAAACATACAACTATATCAATAGAAGGAGCGCCTACTTTTATTTCAGATATGAATGCCTACTATGATTTTATTTCTACATTGCAGCAACGACCATTATTAGAATATTTTGGAGCTTTAAAAACATTAGGGCAAATGTATTTAATAGATACATCTGATGCTAAATCTATAGGTATGATGGTTGGGGATGTATCAAGGTTTGGAAATGTGTTTACTGCAGAAGAATTATATGCTTTTGTGCAGCGACGGGCCGACTGGCCTTTTGTGAAAAAGGCTGTAGAAAAAGTAATGTATGGGTTGACGGACTGTATTATTATTTAAAGTTTTAAATATAATAGGAGAGGATATATTTATAAAGAAGAAAAACTCAGGAAAAGCAAAAGAACGAACGTGTGTACGGAAAAAAAGAAAGCCAGAAGACCCAAAAACTAAATATACAAGAAAAAGAAAAATAGAATAGGCATAATATAATACAGTAGAAAGAGAAAATAACTAAACACGAAAAAAAGAAAAAAAAAAACTTTTATTTTTAAAAATTAATGTCTCCAAAGCTTTATAGATTTATCCTTACCACCTGAAGCTACCTTTTCACCATCTAAAGACCAATCTATGGCATATACCTCATCCAAATGACCGGGTAAATCTATGAAAAGTTTATTTGTTCTCATATCCCACACTTTACAAGTTGTATCTTTTGAAGCTGATACTAAAAGTCTTGAATCAGAGGACCAAGCAACCATATATACAGCACCTACATGACCTCTTAAAGTTGATATATATTTTCCTGTGCGTGCATCCCAAATTTTTATACTATTATCGAATGAGGCGGATGCAATTATTCGAAAATCAGGAGAGAAAGCAACATGATTTACTAGTTTCGCATGCCCGATAAGTCTTGCTATAGGTTTTGTTGATTTTGTAGGGTTCCAAAGGAACATTGTGAAATCATCTGAAGCGGTAACTACAAGTTCTGATAATACACCATTAATTTTCGCACCTTTTTCGAAGCGTTCTTTTGCTATATCTCGTTTAACTTTAGGAGATGCATTATATAAACTGTTTGGGGAAGAGAAAGTTGTTGAAAAAGAAGCTGAAGAAGAAGTAGGGTCAGGGGGGGAATATGGGCCTGTTCTAAGAAGAAAATCAGTAGATAAGGCAATATGATTTACCCAATGAGCATGCGAAGATAAAGTTGATTTCAATCTACCAGTATTGGGATCCCAAAGTTTTATAGTTTTATCATGAGAAGTTGAATATAAAGTATTTAAACCACCCCATTTAACACAAGATACAGCAGAAGAATGTGCCGAAAGAGTAAAAAGACATTGTCTAAGAGTAGTATCCCAAATACGAACAGTTCCATCTTTTGAACTAGATGCAAGTCTAGATTGTTTATCCTCTGGAACAAGATGTAAAGGTTCCCATGCTAAAGAAGAAATCCATTTTGAATGCCCAGTTAAAGGAGAACCTAAAGGTTTTGCAGTTTTAGCATCCCATAATATAATAGAATTATCCATTGAACCAGTTGCAATAATACTTCCATCTGGAGACCAAGATACACATAAAATCCAATTTTTATGTCCTTTTAAAACATGCATTGGTGTAGCTGTATCAGAATCCCAAATACGTGCAGTAGAATCACCAGAACCGGAAACAAGTCTAGAACTCGAGAATGGAGCAAAGGCAATTGATAAAACTGTCCCCTGATGACCATTCATAGTTGAAGAACATCTTGTTATAGGTTTAACTTTAAATATAGCTTGAGGAGTATAAATTAAAGTGAAAATTTCTTCAGGAGATTTTAATTTTGGTTTTAAAACTGAATTATATATATCCGATTTTATAGGATGAGACTCTATTATTTCATCCCCATCCTTATCTATGCTACTATTTAATAAAAGATTAAATGAATAAGGTGTAGGATCATCTGAAGAAGATAAAATTTTATTTAAAAGTAAATCTAATTGTTTTAAATTTGTTGAACCTGGTATACGAATTGGAGGTAAATTTTTGGATTCACTTGGATCTGAAGATTTAAAATTAATTGTAATTTCTGGCAAATTTTCTGGGATAACATCAGTTATTTTTGCTAATTGATTTAATTTTTTTTGTTTTTTTGAAGGTGGTGGAATCACTGTAGCCATGATTGTAATTATGGTTTTAATTATTATAAAGAGATGAATTTGTATGTGTGTTTAATTTAATATAGTGGTTATTATTATTATTATTATTATAATTATTAAATGAATAAATTTTATGGAGTAAACGTAGTTACCATGGAGATACAAGTTTCAACGGGCGAAAAACAAACTACTGAATTTATCTACGATATAATTTTCGCTATATAAATATACTAATTAATCAATCACTATTAAGTCAATAGTAAAATTGGTTTCTAATATTTTATATCGTATGGATTATCTGGATTACAAATATACGGTAAATCAATCCTCTATACACTGCATATTAAAATTTACACTGAGATGCACTAATTAGGTAAACAACACGAATTTTTTTATATATCCATTTTCGTTATTTATTGTGTAATTAATGGTTTTATTTGTCTTTTTAAAGTAAAAAACTTACATACTTTTGTTTAATTAAGTGTAAGAAAATAAACATACTAAAAAATATGTATACAAAAAAGTTACTGATTTCATCGAGGATGTTTATTAAAAAAGAAAAAAGTTGATTTTTATGACTACAAATTGTAGTCATAAATCTCGCAGACTTAAATAAAATACACAGAAAATCTCCCCAGCAACGCAAGAATGCACACTTTTCGTACACTTTTACTATGGAAGTTGCATTTCAGTATAGCAACGGCCAACGACTAGTGTACTATACTATACACTTATAAAAGATACACTGTATAATAAAACATTTTACAATAATATTTTTAAATAATACAAAATAATATAATAATATAATAATATAAATAATATAAATAATATAATAATATAAATAATATTAATAATATAAATAATATAAATAATATAAATAACATAAATAATATAAATAACATAAATAATATATAATACCAAATATATAATATTGCAATAATAAATTTATTATACACCATAGATGATGTATAAGGGAAAACGTATACTCCAAATGTAGTCTTGCTCTCGACGAGTATGATATCACTATAGCAACTCGGCCACATTCTTCATTCTGCCATGTAACCACATTAAATTTGCCTAACAACCATCCACGCTTCCGTACATTACTAACAAAATACTGCAAACTGACTAATCGTTTATCTTATTTTCTGTTGCTATTGTTTGTATTTCTTATTTTATTTTTCGCCTGTTTAAATATTCTTATTAAATTTTTCCCTTAGAATTTTTTTTTTTTTTTTTAATTTAGATTTATTTATTTATTTATTTTGTTTTTATAGAAATTTTTAATTTATTAAAATTTAGTTTCTTTTTTATCATTCTTTATTATTTAGAAAATCATTAATTTTTATTAATATTAATTATTTACAAATTATTATTTTTTAATACTCACTCTAGTCTTTCGTTACAATGCTTTCAGTTATTCTCGCTCTCTCTGCCTTAGTTGCAAATACTGTTCTTGCTACACCACCAGGATGTGTTATTTCTTGTCTTACTTCTGCTTCCAATGGAACACTTATTAATTCAGTTTCTTGCTCTGCAGTTGATGATTATTCTTGTGTTTGTTCAAATCCTTTAGCTTCTTCCATTCAAAATTGTTTGACATCTTCTTGTCCTTCTGGTGAAGCTTCTACTGCACTTCAATTTTATGCATCAACTTGCTCTGCAGCTGGTAAAGGTCTTTCATCATCATCATTATCATCTTCAGCATCAGCATCAGCATCTGCATCATCATCCGCATCCGCATCATCATCATCATCATCAGCTTCAGCATCAAAATCATCAGTATTATCAACTTCTTCTGTTTCTTCTTCACCTTCTGGAACTGTTTCTACTATTTCTTCTTCAAAGTCAAATGGAAACCCATCTCAAACTGAAACAGACACTTCTGTTAGTACCGCTTATATTACTACAACAAATAGTCTTGCAAGTTTAACTCCAGCCGGTAACGCAACTGTTACTTCTACCAAACATTCAACCACTTTATCTTGCTCAACAACCCTTTCTAAAAATAACACCTTAACTTCGTCAAAAATACCAGAATTTACAAACGTTGCCTCTGCTACTAAATCATCTGCTTTTGGTTTAATTTTGGCTTTGGCTCTTGCTGCTTTTTTGGCTTAAATTAAATATATATAATGTATAATAAAAACAAAAATAAAAAAAAAAAATTTAAATATAATAACAAAGTCTATTTTATTTATATTTGAGACTTGATTATTTTTATTTATTTATTTATTTTTTTTAAGCATAGTTTTTCATATTTATTTGATTTTTCTTTACATATCTAATTTTGTTAATTTATATTATATTATATTATCTTTTTTTTTTTTTTTTTTTTTTTTTTTTTTTTTTTTTTTTTTTTTTTTTTTTTTTTTTTTTTTTTTTTTTTTTTTTTTTTTTTTTTTTTTTTTTTTTTTTTTTTTTTTTGTTTATTTTTATTTTTTTTCGTTTTATTGTATTAAAACCATATTTTGAGTTTTAATAATATACTATCTAATTTTAAATGCTATATTTAGATTTTTTTTTGTAAAACTTTCATAAAATATATATACACAATAAGTCTTAAAACAAATATTAAATATAAAAATAAACCTCTCACACCTATTTAATAACCT
>JAJMCZ010000005.1:136489-159794 GCA_030573245.1 Ascobotryozyma americana | reverse complement strand
TAATAAATAAATAATAAATAATAAATAATAAATAATAAATAATAAATAAATAATAAATAATAAATAATAAATAATAAATAATAAATAATAAATAATAAATAAATAATAAATAATAAATAAATAATAAATAAATAATAAATAAATAATAAATAATAAATAATAAATAATAAATAATAAATAATAAATAATAAATAATAAATAAATAATAAATAATAAATAATAAATAATAAATAATAAATAATAAATAATAAATAATAAATAATAAATAATAAATAATAAATAATAAATAATAAATAATAAATAAATAATAAATAATAAATAATAAATAATAAATAATAAATAATAAATAATAAATAAATAATAAATAATAAATAATAAATAATAAATAATAAATAATAAATAAATAATAAATAATAAATAATAAATAATAAATAATAAATAAGTGGGAATCTTAAAATAGGTTAATCGTAAAAAAATTCATATTGAATTATAACTAATAAAACGATTCAAGCATCCAACAGGTTTGCTTAACGAGCCTTGCATCTTGGTTAAATATCTGTTATAAATATGTTTATAAATTATAATAAACTTGAACTTGGAATATTCATTATATGTTTAGTCTCATTTTACAGTAAATATCCTTTAAATATGCATCCGTGGAATTAACGATACAATGTGTATTGAAATATTCAATTAAGCTTCCAAAATCAAGTATGTCTGATAATTCTTAAAATAATGTCTTAAAATAGATAGATTAATAACTAATGACCGGTTATACAGGTAAAGATTCGAAATCCAGAATCTAGAATCTTGTTTAAAATACCAAAATAGATTATATAACTACCCAAATACGTAAACAAAGGAAATGACTAGCAGTTGTTATGTGTCTTAGCCATTGTGCATACCATTTTCAAGAACCGTATATTCTTGTTTGCATTGGTAGCTCGTTTTCTTTGTATTTTACGTTGTCTTTGAGTTTACGTATTCTTTGCATTTTACGTATTTTATATACTTTACGTATTCCTTGTTCGTATTTTGTGTGTTTTACGCTTTTACGTATTTACGTCTACTATGTACGTAATTTCATGTGATTTTGACTTCAGTCAGCTTTCACCATCGATAGACAATGTTAATTTGGCTTTATTATAATGTAAATTTTGAAAGTGTAATTAACTAACTTGTTTAGACAATATCATCTATTTTTAAATGATCTTTTTTTTATGTTTTCCTTTTAAATGATCTTTTTTTTATGTTTTCCTTTTAACAATCAATTACAACCTGTCAATAGAAAGATGGTTTACTAGCCAATATTGTTTTTACAAAAAAAAAAAATTTTTTTACACTTAAATAAACAAAAACAATAAAACATATAAAGTAGATGAACTAAAAAAAGAATACTGTAAATATAAAAATAGCATCCACTTTTACTTGCGTATAAATAAAATAAAGATGAAAAAAACCGGACATGGCATAACAACGTACTAATACGATTTACGTTGAAAAACGGGTTACTGTAGATATATAAATAGCACATCTCTCTACAATCACACTGTGAATATTTCCACATTTCCAAAAAAAAGCAAACTTATAATATAAAAGGTTTAAATTTAAATTTTAATTTCAAATTTTGAATAAAGTACCGGAAAATATTAAATCAAAAATTTTAATAAATAAATACTAAAACAAATAGTAATAATTAAGACTGATTCTTTTTGTGTATATCCTGTAGAAGCCATAGACATAGAGTCAGGCTAAGAAAGGCTGGTTGGTATAAGGATATACAATAGGTCACAGTTGTGCAAAAACAAAAAAGTAGCCAGTTACTAGGATACCAGAAGGCTTAATATTATTATACATAATATTATTTAGTTTGGTTTATGTAGTTAGAAAAATAAAATTATTTCTAACCCTGTATTATTGGCTCTCTTCTAGGGTCAACTATATTCTGAACTCCTATCAGGAATAATTACCCGTGATATAAAAATAATACAATATAATACAATAAAACGCGCGAGTTAAGTATCTGAGAAATAAAAAAGGTAGACAAGCGAATAAAATAATTATATTAAATATAGCAAATAATATATATATAAACAAACAATAATAAAGAAACAAATCGGATAAATTATACAAAAACAATAATATAGTAAAAAATAAATTCATTCAACATATAATAAAGATTTCAGATAGAAACTGCTCTGAATAGAAGAACTCGGATATTAAAATGGAAATAGACGATCTACTTCCAGAACAACGAGTTAAAGCTCTTTTGCTTAAGTTATCAGATTCAGATTCAGATTCGGATTCTGATATAAACTTGGAAATAGACAAAACAACATTAAATTTGCATAATGAAAAGGATGAAAGTTTAAATTTCACAGGCGAAAATCATGCAAATGATAAAAAGAATAAAAGCCACAAAAATACAGATCGTACGCGTGATTCTTTAACTTATTCTAAATTAAAAGATCAAGTAAACTCTCTCAATTTCGAGAAATTCAAACAAATAGAGATTGACGACGTAGAAGAAGATGATGATGCAAATAACAGCGATAACAAAGAAGATCAAGGTGGTGAAGAAATGGAAAGCAAAGACAATCTAAATACAAGAGGTAAAAACTCAGTCAATAAAGAAGTGCACCGTAAATTTGGAGAAAAAAAAAGTGCACCATTTAACATATCCGACACACCTTTTGATAAAATAAGTTCACCATTTGATATTGAAAATAAGTCTGAGACTGCAAATCAAAATCAGATTTTAATAAACACCGATACGAATGTATACAAATCATCAACAAAGGAGTCGAATCCAAATAAAATGGTGTATTCACATTTTTCAACTAACAAGGATGAATCCAATAAAAAAAAATCAATACAGAATTCAAATTTTGATCAAGGTAAAAAAATAAACTTTATGTTTGGAGACGGCCAAACTAGAGCCAATACTAATGCAAATACCAATACCAAATTTAATTCTATTCTAAATGCTAATGCTAATGAAAATGAATCCACAAATGCTAATTCTAATGCTAAGGCTAATGCAAATAAAAACAACACCTCAAATGAAACAGAACCCAATAATTCAAACAAAGCTTCAAAATACTCATTAGAGTTATTTATAAACAGATTCAATTCAACCGATAAGGAAAAGAAAGAAAATACCACATTTAGTAATAAATCAAGTGGTATAAAGGAATCTGATATAAATAATGATAATGATACCAATAATAACAAAAATGAAATCAAAAACGCCACCAACGCCAAACCTGACAGAAAAATCGATATAACAAAAAAATATCATTTAAAAAATCCAAGACTTTCAAAACTTCTATTAAAAAGAACGTTCCAAAAAAAAGAGTCATCTGGTCTTTCGTCAGATTCAGAACCAAATGTTAACTCTGACTCTGACTCACAATCTGATTCTGATTCTGATTCTGATATTGATATTTTGCCTTGCCCAAATAGTTCATTATTCAAAAATGATTCTAAATCATTAAACTCACAAGATTCTATTAGTTTGAAACTTAAAAATAAAAAATTATCCTCTAAAGAAAATGCTGCCTGGTTACTCCGAGAAAATATACGTCAATTAGCTAAAGAAAGTGAAGAAAGAAAAGCAGAATTTCTTGCTAAAGGTGGAAAAATCTTATCAAAAGATGAAAAAGAAAAAGAAGAACAAGACGTGGAAGCTATTCTAGAAAGGCAAAGGAAAATAGCAGAAGAAACGCGGGCTCGTGAAAAAAAATTATCTAAAAATAAAAGAAAAAAGAATGAAGATACTAATTTGAGCGAAAATGATTCTGAGGAAGATGAAGATTATGAGGATGATGATTATTCAGAAAATGATGATGTAAGTTTAAATGAAAGTGACTACGGAGAAGAAGAAATTAATCAAATTGATAATAATCAACCTGATGATTCTTCAATGTCTGATATAGAAAATGAACCTAGTCATAATTTAACTGAGAAACCTATTGACATTGATAAAAAACAAGTTGACGAAAATTTACCATTAAATACACTTTGTATTTCCGATAGTCAATTTATTGATACCGAGAATATTGCATCAAAAACAGAAAAAGAAGAAGATGATGATGATGATGAAAATATTACAATAAATTTTGGTAGAAAGCGAAAGATATTAATAGATGAAGAAGATGATTATGAAAATAGAAAAAAAGCAATTATAATGGAAAATTTGACTATAAGTAACGATGATACTGGAACTCAGTTAAATATGTTAACTTCCAAAGGCACACAAAAAACAATTCCCACTCAAAAAGAGACTAATGAAAATGATTTAACAAAATCCAGCCCAATTGGAATCACCCAAATATTTAACGGTTCATCAGAAAATTATAATTCAAATAATGATATAGTATACGAAAATAATACTCAAGAAATTGTCAATAATTTACGTAATGATAATTTTCCATTTTCTATGGAATCTGAGACACAATTAAATTATAGAGATACTCAAATAATTAATTACGGTATGAAGGGCACTTACCAGTTTAACAATGATTTTAGTGACGACGAAAACTCTTCTCAAATTAGTGAGTTGTCTTTAAATAACTCACATAGCACTGTAGGAACTCAAAGTTTTAATATACCATCACCAACTCCTTATGAATTTTCGAATCCTAATAATCACAACATACCTTATTTTATGTCTAGCAGAAATTTTTCACTCCCACAAACGGAAAATGAGGAATTTACTCAGATAGAAGAAGATGAAACACAAAAGGATGACATGATATACGAAGAGGATGAAAAATATGCGGAAAATTATGATGATTTTTTTTATGAAAATAATAGTAAAATATTAGTTAGATCAAGTTTAAATGAGCAAGAGGATTACGAAGATGATGAATTAGTATCATTATTAGGTTTACATCAAAAACAAGTTGAAGAAAAAGTTGAAGGACACGTTGAAGAACAATTTGAAGAACAACTTGAAGAACAGTTTGAAAATCAAACTGAAATAGGTAATTTTCAAAAACAGTTACGAAACAGACTTAAAAATATTTTTGAAGATGAAGCTGAGGAGTCTGATGATGAATATGCTGGTTTAGGAGGAAAAAGTGATGATGAAAATGAAGATGATGAACATGATTCAGATGTGGAGAAAATGATTGTTAAGGATGGAGATGTTAGTATTTTACAAGATGGACAGAAACTTGCCGCATTCCATGCTCAGGAAGTAATGCTGCGAGATGAAGAAATGCTTAAAAGAGTTACAAGGGATGTAAATGATGGATTTAAAAGAAGAAGAAAAGATTTTTTGGATCTTTCAGATGATAGCGATGAAGAAGAAGATAGAAAAAAAATGCAAATTGAAAAAAAAATGAGAAGAGAAAAACAACGACAAAGGGCATTAAATAATTCCAAAGCAGGATCTCTTGCTCAAAATCCAAAAAATAAAGCATTTGTACAGAGTATATTGGAGATTGAGAATCCATTGACAAATACAAGTATAATTGGTTCAAGCAATTTATATGAATCTGATGGAAATACTAAAGAGAAAGGTGGGTTTGAATTAAATAAAGAAAATTCTTATAAGAATAATAAGAAGGGAAAAGAAACTTATGAAGCATATGTTAAAAGACAGCTTTTATTTTTAATAGATGAAGGTGAAGGTGAAGATGAGAAAGATAAGGACACAGACAAAGGAAATGCTAAAGATAGTAATAGCGATAATGATGACGATGAAGATAATGATAATGAGTTAGATATCATTATGGAAACTCAAAATAGTATGGATATATTGAATTCTTCACCTTTCAAATCGACAATCAAACAAGATAAGAATATGGTAAATGAAGAATTAAATTTTTTGGAGGATGGTTCAGAAAATGATAGCGAAAATGAACAGCATGATAATAAAGAAAAGTTTAAAGCCAAAAAATTAGAAGAGTTTACTAAGAGACAATATTCGATTAAAGTAATTGATAGAAGAAGTAAATCTTTTAATGAGAATAACGATGATAACGTGAATGGAAAATGGAGTGAAGAGGATGATAATGATGATTATGAAGCAGATATTTCTAGAATAAAGAAAATTTCTAAAAATAATCAAAATTCTAAAAATGATATTGTAAGTTCTTCGCCAGATCGTCCATTTATTACATATTCTAAATCATTTTCTGGATTTAATAACCCTAATGATAATAATGAAGAAGGATTAAATATTTCTAAAATTGGAAGCATTGGGAATAGTTCTAGGAAAAGAGTAATGCGATTAGGTACTAGACCTGGTGGATTTTCGATTAAAAAGCATAAATCAGAAAATGAAATTGATGAAAATTATAAAATTAAAAATACAAATAAACTGAAAAAGCACCGAACAGATGAGAAGTTCAAATCACTTTACTCTGACGCATCATTCTCATAGGATAGGGATTTTCCTAATAGAGATTTTCGTGAGAAAATTTACATTATAATTTTGATTATTATAAATATGTATATGTTATTGTTACAATTTTTTTAATTACAATCATTTTTAATTACAATCATTTTTAATACAATCATTTTTAATACAATCATTTTTAATTGCAAGTTCTATTTACGTATATTTTTTTAGTTTACAATAAAATGATTTTTATATTTAATTTTTATATTTAAAATTTTTTTATAATCGATTTTTTGAATAAATAAATAATCTTAATTGAGATACCAAATTGGATATAGATACATTGAAATATTATTATGAGAAGAAATGAAAATAGATTTATTCGAATTAACGATAATATTATTATTAACAATAGGAATTTCTGTGTTAGAATTTAAAAAAAGGGGAAGAAAAGCTAATCGGGACAAATTAGAAGATAAATGTTTTATTATAACAAAAAATAAATAAAAAGAATTATTTTCTATTGAAATGATTATTTTACTAATTATGAATTTATTTTCGTTATTATTATTATCGTTATTATTATTAGTATTATTAATATTAGCTAGTTTTTCTTGTCTTTTGAAAAAATTACTCTTCCATTGCTTTAGCGAAAAAGCAAATCCATTTGATAGTAAATTATTTAAATTATTTTTATGGTAAATATTTAAATCATTATTATTTAAAAAAGTATTATTATTATATAAATGAAATTTAGGAGGGGTAAAAGAAACTTTATCTTGTATTATTGCATTTGATGAAGTCTTTTTATTTGAAATTTGAGTAGATTTTGAAGTAAATCGTGGTGGTGTAGAAATAATTTCTAAACGTGTACGGTTATGCCCTTGGGCATAACCGTTGTCGTTTATGTTAATAATATTATTTATATTTGTATTTTCACTATTTGCGTGGTTATTTTTTAAAATATTCTCTGGCTGATGGAAATGCCCATGGGCATGCCCACTTATAATATGATTATTTTCATTATTATTATAAATTTCAGTTTGTATAGTATTTAAACAGCAACTAGGTTGCTGTGGAGATAATATATGACAATTTGGTTGCCTTGGTACCGAGTTGACTTTTTGCTTTTTATAATTATTAAGGTTATTCTTTAAAGTATTATTATAACAATTTGAATTATTAATAGGCGAATTAGCTGTACCTGAATATTGGTTTTTAAACAAAGGATAAAAATTTTCAATATTATTATTATGTAGATCCCTCTGGGTTGTTGACTTTATAAAGGAGGTTGGAATGTTACTAGTATTATCATTATTTATTGTTTTTATTGAAAAGGAGAATTTTGATTTTATAGGATTGCCAATTATAATTGACTTATTTGTAGTCATTGCGGTGTTGGAAAAATTTGCTCCTTTCGCGCTAATATTTAGTCTGTCTTTGTTGTCATTATTATTATTATTATTATTATTATTATTAATGTTATTAGTAGTGTAATTGTTATTTTTTTCTATGTTTTTTTTTTCTATATTTTTTTTTTCAATATTTTTTATTTCTATATTCTTATTTTTATTACTATTAGCCATGTTCAGTGTTCATTTATTAGAACACATTTTATTTAGGTAGACGGGGAAAACCGAATAAATATGTTTCTTGGTAACGGATGAACTCTTTAACTCCATTAAATATATTACATAATCATATACATATGTTTAGTCATAGTAAGTAAACAGTTACCGAGAAATGATTGCCCAAAACAGAGAAAAATACAATAAGGCGACGTAAAAAGTATGCAAAAATGAAAATAGTAATAATAATAATACAAGTAATACTAAAAATTACATATGTATTATGTTTATAATTTATAAATTATCTATATGGTCAGGTTATTGTCGTCTTAATGGATATAATATTACATAATACAATAGATTACAAGTTCTGGATAAATAAAGGGTGGTTACTCGATTGACAGTAATAAAAATATAAAATAATAGTAATATAACTATAAAAAGTATAATATAGATATAAAAATAATATAGATATAAAAATAATATAGAATAATATAAATATAAAATTAATATAGTATAATATACATATAAAATTAATATAATATAATATAAATGAAGTTGTCAAATATACTAATAATACTAATAAATATAATAATAAATATAATAAATACTCTAATAATATTCTAATAAATACTCTAATAATATTCTAATAAATACTCGTATAGTAAAATATTCTACTAACTTACTAACAATATAATATTCATTTTATTAATAAATTAATAATAAATAAACAAGAAACTGTTTCGTGCGTAAGCCATTTTAGCTGCTTTATTAGCGAGTGGTGTTTTAAATCATGTGAGAATAAAGGAGTTATGAAGCTGAGTATTCAACCTTTTTTACAATTATTTTTAGCGTAATTTACAGTTTATACAGTATTTAAATGTATTAAAAGAAATATTTTTTACCATATTTTATATATATATATATATATATATATATATATGCATATTTTTTTTTTATATATATACTATATTTAATACATTTCTATATTTACTATATTTTTTAATACATATATATACTTTTTTTTCTTCTATTTCATTTATTATTTACTATTATTACCTGCTGTTTACTATTCTTTTTTTTAGTTGCATTCCCAACGTTCGCGTATAAATTCATTTAGAAACATAACGTAATTAAATACACTAAATAAAATTACTAAGCAAGTAATACTTAATGATATCCATAAATTGCATAGTCAAGGTAGCCATTATATAAGATACTCGCCATTATTACATAAAAGAAATAAACTTTATATTTATAGTTATATTAGATTTCTTTTAATACTTTAGTGCGTAGCGGCAATGGATCTTAAAAAGGAAAGTAAATGTAAAATAAGAATAATTTAATAATAATTAAAAAAATTAAATAAACTAAAATGAACTAAAATAAATTAAATTAAATTTTTTAATTTAATTTAATTTAATTTAATTTATTCTAAGAATCACCTTATTATTAGTAATAAATAATAAAACCGTTGTAATTAGTTTATATACCCTGAAAAAGGAACTTAATATTTCTAAAAATATTAAGAAAATATTATTTATTTTTTTCTTTTTTAAACGTTTTAATTACTAACAGCGGCTACTCAATATAGTGGTTCGCTTTTTATATTTACAATTAAAATATAATATAAGTATAACGTAATTTTATTAAAAATATAACATAATCATAGTTTAATCACTTACCATTAGTATTTATCAAATAGGTAAGGTTACCGCCGTACTATAGAACTTCTACAATGCTCGTTTAATAAGGTAGACCATTTTTGTCTATAAATAACGAGCTTCTTGTCCACATTTCTTTCTTTTTTTCATCATTTAGAATAGTGTATTATATTCTCTATATTATTATTATTATAATTATTGTTTTGTAAAAATAATCTCTTTATTATTATAATTTTATATTGTCATATTTTTCTATTTTTCTATTATATTTTTTTATTCCTTTATACTATATACTATATTTAATTTATTACGTTTAGTATATTAACATATATTATATTTTTTATTCCTTTATACTATATACTATATTTAATTTATTACGTTTAGTATATTAATATATATTATATAAAGTATATTTTTATTATTTTCTTATTATATATACATATATACATTAATAAAGTGTTAATTTAATAAAATTTAATATACAAGTTTTTCGTTGCTACCCTATTTATTTTTTTAATTATTCCCAATTCATAATATTTAATACCAATTATATTTTTTTAATGTCCGCTGTTCAGGGTAATTCAGTTTATATTACAAGTTTTAATCTTGGTACGATGGAACTGGACCGTGATGAAGATCCTAGAGTGAGGGTTGCTTTTTGTTGCTCTGACAATGCGTAAGTTGTTCTTTTTAATTATTACTATTATTATTATTTATTTTCTTTACTTATGATTATTATAACCATCATGCTAACTTTTTAGATTTCGTTCTTCTTTTATAGAGTGAGTTTCTTATTTAATAAGAAGTTCTTAATAAAATATCTTTAATAAGAAGTTCTTAATAAAATATCTTTAATAAAATTTCTTTGATAAAATATCTTTGATATTTTTTTTTTTTTTATTTTTTTTTATTTTTTTTTTTACTTTTATTTTTATTATTATCCCTCCTTCTAACAATCAGAGCGATTTTCATTGACTTGGTTCATAGAAATGTCCTATATGATAAAGTAAAAGCTGTTGCTTCTATGAGCTTAAATGCTAATCAGTCTGAACAAGTTAATAGCACAATAACACAATATTTTATTAAAAATCGGATATACTGTAAAAAAACAGTATCAGAATTTAAAAATGATGACTATTATAATTATGATTATATCTTAGCTTGTGACAATCAATCTTATCAAGATTTAAAATTTGATTCCCCTTTTTCAACTACTGCTGAAATTATAAGATTCTCAGAAGTTGCATCTGAAGATACTATTGCTAAATTTGGAGAATATATTGATCACCCATCTGATTTTGATGAAAAAAATATTTTAACAACTTTTTCTCATTGTTCCGCTTTATCAAAAGATTATCTAGACTTTATATGTGATCAGATGAAAAATATTTTAAATTTCGATGATAGTATGGATGTTGATGATGATATTAATGATGTTAAAGATAATGCTAAAGAAGTTAAAGATGAAGATTATACCGGAGATTATTTCGTATTTCATAAGTTTAATTCTTACTTTGGAATGCATGAAGTCTATTTTAATAGATATACACCAATCCATGCTGACAAAGCAACTGCTACTGCTTGCACACAGGTAATCACTAAGGATGGTGTACAGTCAATTCCTTTCAAAGATGCACAAGTTTTTTTGCAACATCCAGAAGAGGAGGAAGAAAAGGATGAAGATGATATGAAGTCATGTTATGATTCTACGGATTCCAACATAAATACTTCTAAAAACAATGATGCAAAATCAACTAAAGATTCAAAGGTACTTCCTGAATTACTTACTATGTTAACACCAGGTAACAAGCCTGTATTTGTTGTATATGATTCAGCTATTCTCAAATCAAAAGAGAGTCAATTTAATCTAGTTGATGAGATGACAAGAGAAGAAATTCAAGCTTTAGATGTAGCAGAGAATATTAAGACAGAAACTTTTTATAAAGTTAGAGGATCTTCTGAGAAGCCAAAATTTGTTACTGTTTATGAAAAATCTGATATTATACTTGATATTTTAAACGCTTAATGAAATTATTAATGATGGCAATGAAATTAAATGATTGACGGTTTGATTTTTGTTAACTTTTTTAAATTCTTAATAAAAAATATTATTCTTTTATTTATTTTTTAAATGGTTTTAATTATTACTTCATTAATGGTTTATTTTAATTATCTTAATTTTGGTTAGAAATGGAAAGAATAGATTTTTATTTTAATTATTTTTGGCGGGCCATTAAGATTTTAAAGAATCTGCTTTTGCTATGTTTACTTGTTTGGTATGTGTAGTATTTCTTGTTTATTATTTATTTGTTTAGTGTGTTTACTTGTTTGGTATGTTTAGTATTTACTTGTTTGGTATGTTTAGTATTTACTTGTTTACTATGTTTAGTATTTACTTGTTTACTATGTTTACTTGTTCACTATATTACTGTTATTACTATCTATAGCATACCACATTCACTATATTTTTGTATTCTTATATTTAATTCTCATTAAACTGTTAATCTAATTTAATTGTTTTTTATTATATAATGTATTGATTTTACCTTGAATTGAATTGAATTATGTTTTATATAGCTATACGTATAATTGATACCTTTTAAATATTTAATTAACTATGTTATTGTATAATAATTATTTTCTCTTATATATGTTTCTTGTTTCTTGTTTCTATCAATTTATACACAGCGAGTAAATTGAATACACCGCGTCCCCATGACAACACCACCATTATTATACAAGAGAAAATAATATTGTATAGTATAATAAGCTAAGACATTAACTATATAAACACCAAACCCCATAGCAACAAACTCCCATTTTATGAAACACATAGTTTATGGTGTTTTCTAAATAAGTATGAATAGCGATACCCTCAACCCGAAACCACTACGAAGCAATAAAGGATTAAAAGCATACGAATTCAAAAGTCACTAGGGATAAAAGAAGAAGGAGAAGAAAAAAAAAAAATAAAAAGGAAAAAGAAAAAATAATAATAATTTAGAAAATTAAAATAAAATATATAAATTTATACATATATATATAGCATTTAGTTTAGTTTTTTTTTTTTTTTTAAAAAATAAAATATATAAATTCATACATATATATAGCATTTAGTTTAGTTTTTTTTTTGTTTTTAAATAAAATATATATATATAGCATTTAGTTTAGTTTTTTTTTTTTTTTAAAAAAATAAAATATATATATATAGCATTTAGTTTTGTTTTGTTTTTTTTTTAAAAAAATAAAATATATATATAGCATTTAGTTTTGTTTTGTTTTGTTTTGTTTTTTCTTTGTTTAATAACAGGAAAATAAAACTGGTAAATACAGTATGGAGCCATATAGACCAGGGAAATATCAAACAAGAAATAATTCTGACGATGAAAATACTTCAGAAAGAAGACATTATCATACAGAAATTCCCGCAAGAGTATATGATAATGGATATTTATCAAACCAAGACCAAACTCAAAGTCAACTAGAGCCTTATCCTTTACAAAATATTTCAAGCTCTTTTCATACTGGTTATACTAGACTTAATGAAGGTGAAAACTTAAATAGAGCAATTCCAATGCCCCAAACTTTGATGCCAGAAGCAGCAATGACTAATTTGGGAATGTCGTCTAATAGTAGACGAAATTCTTATTCGAATATTTCTGATTATAATGATCCGCCAATGCCCACTTTTGCATCTCCTTCACAAGAAAATCATAATGATTCTGATAATGGCTATTTGATGAGACCATATCAAACGCATTCAAGTTTAAATTCAAATACAAATTCAAATACAAATTTAAATTCAAATCCTAATCCAAATCCAAATCAACACAATTATTTTTTTCAAAATGATTCTCCAAATTATAATCAATCTTATGATGAAGAAATGGCCTATAATTCATATCCAATTATTCAAGGCGATCATTATGATGTAAATACTTATGATGAAGAAGATATTCCAATACCTGATGTGATGGATGATGATATTTCTTCTAATAATAATAACAACAATAAACAAATTCTCCATGATGAAAGATTTGGCACAGAAAATAATGTCCCAATTGACGGAAATCATCCAAGAAGATATAAAACTGTACGTCGAGTAAGATTATATCGTGGTAATTTAGTCTTGGATTGTCCAATTGCAAATAGATTAAAAGAAAAATTACCAAAAGATCGCACAGAACGTGAATTTACTTATATGAGATACTCTGCTGCAACTTGTGATCCATCAAAATTCTCTGCAAATGAATTCACACTTAGACAAAATCTTTACGAAGTTCCTAGATCAACTGAATTATTTATTGTTGTTACATTATATAATGAAGATGATATTTTATTAGCAAGAACTTTAAAAGGTGTTTTTAATAATATTAAACATTTATCATCAAGAAATCGTTCAAAAACATGGGGTGCAGATGCATGGAAAAAAGTTGTTGTTTGTGTTGTTGCAGATGGTAGAGAAAAAATAAATCCAAGGGCAAGAAGTTTATTAGCAGCTTTAGGTGTATATCAAGAAGGCTTTGCAAAAAATATGGTTAATGATGAAGCGGTTGTTGCTCATATTTATGAATATACAACATTGGTTGGAATTTCATCAGTTGGTAAAACTGTTAAATTAACAACAGAAAATACTTGTCCTGTGCAAATGATGTTTTGTTTAAAGGAAAAAAATTTAAAAAAAATTAATTCTCATAGATGGTTCTTCCAAGGTTTTGGACCAATTATTAATCCAAATATTTGTGTTTTACTTGATGCTGGAACCAAACCAAGTAATGATTCAATTTATCATCTTTGGAAATCCTTTGATTTGGATCCTAATATTGCTGGTGCATGTGGTGAAATTAAAGTTATGAAGGGTACAGCTGGACATTTACTTATGAATCCATTAGTTGCTGCACAAAATTTTGAATATAAAATGTCAAATATTTTAGATAAACCATTAGAATCTGTTTTTGGATTTATATCAGTTTTACCAGGTGCATTTTCAGCATATCGTTATATTGCATTACAAAATGATATTACAGGACAGGGGCCATTAGAAAAATATTTTAAAGGTGAAACACTTCATGATGCAGGTGCAGGACTTTTCACTTCAAATATGTATCTTGCAGAGGATAGGATATTATGTTTTGAATTAGTTGCCAAACGTGGATGTAAGTATGTTTTAAAATATGTAAGATCAGCATATGCAGAAACTGATGTTCCAAATAAGATATCAGAACTTATTTTACAAAGAAGAAGATGGTTAAATGGATCATTTTTTGCAGGAATTTATGCGATTTTTCATGCATTTTCAATTTGGAGATCAAATCATTCAGTTTTACGGAAATTATTTCTTCATTTTGAATTCTTTTATCAAACAATTCAACTTTTATTTAGTTGGTTTGGTATTGGTAATTTTTTCTTAGTATTTGCAATTTTAACAAATTCACTTGGAGATCCATCATTAGATTTTTCACCAGGTAGAATATTAGGAATTGTTTTAATGTGGCTTTATGTTGCTTGTATAATTACATGTTTTATTTTATCATTTGGTAATAGACCAAATGGATCAGAACCAGTTTATTTAGTAATGGTTTTATTTTGGGCTTGTTTAATGGGTTATCTAATGTTTGCAGTGGTTTTTGTTTCAATTTATTCAGTAAAGTATACATTATGTGAAAATGGATACGTTTTTACGGTTTCGTTACTATTTTCAAATTCAACATTTAGAAATCTAGTTATTTCTTTACTGAGTACTTATGTTTTATATTTTATTTCTTCAATAATATTTTTTGATCCATGGCATTTATTTACGAGTTTTTTACAATATATTCTTTTATCACCATCATATATGAATGTTTTGAATGTATATGCATTTTGTAATATACATGATATTTCTTGGGGTACAAAGGGAGATACAGGACAGAAGCTTGATTTAGGTATAGCAAAGACCAGTAAAGCTGGTAAATTGGAGATGGAGATTCCCACTGAGCAAGAGGAGATTGATAAGTATTATATTAGTGAGATTGAGAATATTTCAAAACCGATATTAAAGGAAGATAGTAAACCTAATGTTGAAGAGAAGGAGCAGGATTATTATGCACTTATTAGGACGACAGTTGTTTTAATTTGGATGTTTACGAATATTGGTTTATGTGCATTTATTATGAATTATTTAACAAATTTTAATCATACTATTCCAACAGTTACATCTTGTGGTAAAGTTTCTGCTACCGATAGTCATATTATAAGCACATATCTTGCAGTTGTGCTTTGGGCAGTTACCGCTTTAGCAGCTGTTAGATTTATTGGTAGTACAACATATTCTATTAAACGTCTATTTGGTAAATGAAATTAAATTTGTAATTAAATTTGTTACAGTATGTTATTATATTTATGTGAAAACGAAATTTTGGTATGGTTGATATATTATATATTATGTATTATTTATATGTTATTATATTATAGTAGGAAAGGACAGTATTTGGAATGGTGATAAAGAATAGATAGAATAGGAAGAAAGTAAAAATTAAAATAATGAATAAATAAAATAAGAATAAATAATAAATAAATAAATAATAAATAAATAATAAATAAATAATAAATAAATAATAAATAAATAATAAATAAATAATAAATAAATAATAAATAAATAATAAATAAATAATAAATAAATAATAAATAAATAATAAAAAAATAATAAAAAAATAATAAATAAATAATAAATAAATAATAAATAAATAATAAATAAATAATAAATAAATAATAAATAATAATATAACAAAAATAAAGATAAAATAAAAAAAACAAATACAAATATATACAATTGATATAAATAGTAAATAATATTTAGTCGATATACTTATTTATTATTTATACATGTAAATAATTAATTAACATATATATATAATATAATTTAAATAATATAATAATAATAATAAAAATAAAAATAAAAATAAAAATTAGAAATTAAAAATAAAATATAATAATATAGTATATAATAATATAATAATATATATAATAATACATACAATCATATAATAGAATCATATCATATAAAATATCACTGTATACTAATATTATCATCTACATTCTATATAAAGTAAATCAATTACAATTAGATCTTAAATACATATTTTAATAAATTTCTATTTATCACATACGAAAAGTATTAACGTTATACAATGTTTCTACACTTATCACACAATAATAATTACACAATAAATACACAGTTATCACACAATGAATATACGCTTAATTTAAAATTTAAAATATATACAAATAGTACACAATAAATATACACTTAATTTAAAATTTAAAATATATACACAATATATAATAAAAATTAAAGTACATATAATAGAAAATATGCGTGTTGTTATACAAAGAGTGCAAGCTGCATCTGTCACTGTTGATTCTAGAATTGTATCTGCGTAAGTCTTTATGTGATAAATTTTATTAAAACCTATAATAACAATAACAACGTAGAATATCAAAAGGCCTTTTGGTACTTATTGGAATTGGACAAAATGATTGTATTGATGATGCACAAAAAATTGCAAATAAAATTTTAAAATTACGTTTATGGCCAGAAATTAATGAAAATGAAGTAAAACAATGGAAGAAAAATGTAGTTGAAATAGATGGTGATATACTTTGTGGTGAGTACAAACAGGTATACTAATATGGTATAGATAATATTTATACAATAATTTGTTTTAATATTTATATTTATGTTTCTTATTTTAGTATGTTATAGTATTTTACAGTATAAATATCATAGTATACTATTGTATACTATATGAAGACTTATAAATTACTACACGATTTAATTCTTGGTATGATCTTAGCATTAAGATTTTCTTTTGTTTAGATCAGTTTTCTATATTATAGAATATAATATAGAATTGTTTATACTATGCAGTACACTATGAATTTACATTCTACTGTATATTATAATATATATTATATAATAAACGTAAAATGCTATTAACATGCTATTAACATGCTATTATATGTATTGTATCATAAGACAATATCTTTATTAAATATTATGCTATAAAATCAATTGTAGATTGCATATTGTGCACATTATATTATTTATTATTTATTATTATTTATTATTATTATTATTATTTATTATTATTCATTTTACTTAAAACCGCTATATCATATAATCTCACTTACTAATAAACAGTATCCCAATTCACTTTATTGGCCAATATCAGAAAGGGAGCAAAGCCAGATTTTCATTCTGCAGCAAAAGGTATTTATTATGCATTTGTTTTGGCATTTGTACTGTGTAGTTTAAATTTCCTACATTTGTTATTATCTTTATTATAATCAATTGTATATTTATTTTTTACTTATTTTACTTATTTTTATATGTATATTACATAAAATATTTTAGGTGTTATATTGTAGCAGGGCCTTTATTTATTTTATATTTATTTTATTTTTATTTTATATTTATTTTATGTTTATTTTATATTCATTTTATGTTTATTTTATATTTATTTTAAAATTACTTATCTATTTACTCATATACCAAACCTAAATCATACTAACCATCAGGTGATGAGGCTAAAATCCTGTACTACACTGTATTAGAATTAATAAGAAAAGGACTAAGACCCGGAAAAGTTGTTCAAGATGGTGTTTTTGGTGCTATGATGGATATAGCTTTAGTAAATGATGGACCCGTCACAATTCAAATTGATACTAAAAGTCCGTAGTTAAAAATTTTTTTTTTGTTATATTTTGTTGATTATTTAATCATAGTTAGTAATATTTACAGTTAATATATTTATAATTAATGTATTTATAATGTAGTTGTAGTTAGCGTATCTATAGTTAACAGTATTTACAGTCAATATATGTATGTAAACGTAGCATTGTTTAGACTATATTTAAATGCAATATTGTTAAATACCTATAAAATATTCCAAAGATAATAAAAAGATTAAAATTCTTTAAAAAATTTATTTCTATGTATAAAACTTAATATTGCGATATAAAACCAAAATAACAGAAAAAGTTACCAAATATATGGTATTTATAAAAGAAAAGACCAAAAATAAAAAAAAAAAAATATAAAAGAATAAAAAGAAAGCTGTCGAAAAAAAAAAAAAAAGAAATAAAAAAAAATTTAATTTGCTTATTACATCAAAGCATCATCTTCTAAATGTTGATAATCAAATTGAAAATTTGCTCTTCTTCGTTGTAACCACAAACCTTCATAATCAAAATAGCGATACGTTCCTTGCTCAAAGTCATCCGCTATGACAGTGGGCTCGTCATGTCTTTGAAACCATGTTAAATATCGCTTGTGGAATCTCCAACTTTGTTTTTTTAGCTCCCTTGCCGCCAGAACTTGGGCATAAGTGCCCTGCTGATAATAAAAAATGTAAAATAGAGTATCTAAATCCATTTTTTCATATAGCCGCGGATTGTTCAGGGAAGGGAGCGGAACGTTTGGGTAATACCATTTAGTTAAAAAAGGACTTTTAGCAGAATATTCAGGAATTACTTCAGAATCATAAGCTCTAGGTGCATTTGGAAATGATGATTCAAGCATTTCTGCAATAGTACTAATTGGTGGTGGTGTGTCAATTCGATCCCTCGCACTTTTAAATGCTGCAATGACTTCTTGTAATCCAGGAGGTAAAGTATTAATATCCTCTTTTAATTTCTCCATATCAGAATCAAGATCAAGATTTGGAATTTTAGGTCTCTTGTCAGGTTCAGATTGCCCAGAACTATTTTCACGATTAAAATCATAGCCACCATCAAATTCATTGTTATATCTTCCATAACCTACTTCCTTTATGAAGTCAGCTGGAAGACCTCCACCTCCTCCACGAGGAGAACCGGTACCAATTGGTGGAGGATATAAACTATAAGAACGAGGTTTACTTTGATCGACTTTACGTTCTTCATTTATCGCATCCATTGCGGCAGACCTTGGTTCATTTCCAAATCTATGAACTTGAATATTAGCTGAAATAGGGATATCTGGAGCAGGTAGCTCATCCATTAATTGTTTAGTAGCAAAAACATTATAATTAGGGGGAGCACCGTTTCTAAATCCATATAGTTGTTCCTTAAGAGTATTTTTTGGAGGCTTATTATCTTCTTCAACCTTTTTTTGATTATCTGCATCACTGAAAGAATCATTGGCATCACTAATAATTGGATCATTTGCAGAAATAAATGCTGGCATAAATTCTGTTTTGGTAGCACGAATTTCATTTTCAATAATTTTATCAAAATCTGTAGCAATAACTGATTCTGGAATGAATTTACCTTCTCTTTCTCTTTCATAGATTGACAAAGTATTAATAGATGTAGGAGAATAAGAAGAAGATGGTCTAATTTCAAAGGGTTTAGATGCTGATCTTGAAAAATTATGATAAGCAGAGGAAGAAAATGGATCTATAATGTCCTTAGAATTACTATTAGCCAACATTTCAGCAATTGAAAAGGTAGAGGAGTTAGAACCTGATTCAAAAGCCCTTTTCTCTAAAGGCGATTCTCTCTCCATAGGTACATGAGAAGGAAAAGTGGAAGAATTGAAATTTAAATTAGAAGAATGAAGGAATGAGGAAGGACTAAATGAGGAAGTAGGAACAAATGTCAAATTAGATGATAAAGGTGGTCTACCTGGAGAATTTGAACTAACAGCAATATTAGAATCAAAAATGCTTCCAGTTGTAGAAGGTATTTTCGAAGGTGAGACGATTGAATTATTAGTATTAATATTAGTGTTAATATTGTTATTAATATTATTATTAATGTGATTATTATCAATATAATTAGTATCCACATGATTAATAATATGATTATTATCAATATAATTATGATCAATATGGTTATTATCAATATAATTATCCCCAATACGATTATTATCGATATAATTGTTATCAATACGGTTGTTATTGATATAATTATTATCAAAACGGTTATTATCAACATAATGATTATCAAAATGGTTATTCTCAAAATGATTGTTACCAAAATGATTACTATCAAAATGATTATCAAATCGATTATTATCAAAATGATTGTTATCGAAATGATTAGCATTAAAGTGATTATTATCAAAATGATTATCAAAATGAGAATTATCAAAATTATTATTGTTAAAATAATTATTATCATTATAACTATTCATATGACTAGTATTGATATTATTCATATTGTTATTCATATTAACATTCATATTCTTATTGTTCATAATATTATTATTATTCATATTGTTAAAATGATTATTATGAATATAATTATTATTATTGTTCATATTGTTCATATTGTTCATATTATTCATATTATTCATATTATTATTATTATTAATATAACTATAATTATTTTTCATATGATTATTTTTCATATGAGTATTTTTCATATGATTATTGTTCATAATACTGCTCATACTATTATTCATATTCATATTACTGCTCCTTTTCATGCTCACACTAGTAATAGTGCTATTAGAATTATCATTAGCATTATTACTAACGTTATTGTTAGAATTATTATCAACACTGTTATTAGCGATAGTGTTAACATTATTATTAACATTATTGACATTATTAATATTATTAACGGTGCTGTCTTTTGTACTATTTACAGTACTATCGACAGTGCTATCGACAGTACTATTGACAGTATCATTGACAGTACTATTGACAGTATTATTAACATTATTATTAGCTTTATTGACATTGTTATTAGCAATATTGGCATTGTTATTATCATCATTGACATTGTTATTAGCATCATTAACATTGTTATTAACATTATTGTCATTATTATTGACATTGTTATTAACATTAACACTATTAACATTATTAATATTATTAACAGGATTTGCTACAGATGCCGGAGTATTAATATTAGTACTAAAAGTAGACGAAGACGGAAGTGATACTGTAGGCTTAACTTTGAGTGGCAAACTTGAGGTTGGAGGAGGAGAAGCAGAAGGAGGAGAGGAAGAAGGAGGAGGTGGAGGTGGTGGAGGAGGAGGTGGAGGAGGAGGAGAAGAAGACGCAGGGGGAGGAGGAGGAGGAGGTGGAGGTGGAGGTGGAGGTAAAGGAGACAAACCAGGTGTTACAGAAATTGCGGCAGCAGCAGCAGATGAGTATTTTAGTTGCTCTCCTGGTGCACGGACTGGTGGAGGAGCAGGTTTCATATTTGAAGCAGCAAAGGAATGAGTTGATGGAATTGGTTTGGAAAGTACCGGTGTATTATTTGGAATTTTTCGATTATCGTGCTTATTAGGACGATTATCGTGTTTAGGCCCCTCATATTCTTCTAAACTGGTATCTCTTTCATGTATTTCTTCGGATTTATCAATCATTCCTAAACCTAAAGCTTCTTCTTCTTCATCAAGATGTAAATCTTCATAAATTTCTTCATCTTCTGCAAAATCAGCATCTTGATTACTTTCAACATAGTATTTAATATCTTCACGAATATTTTGTATTTGATCAACTTCTAATCCACCATTTTCTAGTAGTCTTAAAACTAGTTCTAATTTTTGTTGATGCCATTTATGTCTATCGATTGAATGTTCTAGTTCAGAAATGCGTTCTTGTTTTGCAGCATCTTTTCTATTCTTTTTCATAGTTGCTTGAATAGTTTCAACTTCTGCCTCAAATTGTTCAATTTGTCTGTCTATTTCTTCAATCATGCTTGAGACAAAATTTGCTTGTTCTTGTTTCTCTTTTTCTCTTGGGTCTAATTTAACTGAAGCTGTTAACCCTTCTTTACTATAAGCTTTAGTTTTCATCTCTTTTTCGCATGCTTTGAAGCGTTCCATTTGAGTTTCAATTAGCTTTCTATTTTCAGCTAAGGCTTTTTTATCTTTAATATCATTGCTTCCTAGCCAAGTTTTAATTTGATCTCTTAATCTTTGCAATTTTTTGATTTCTCTTTTGAGGTCCTAGAGAGTTAGAATGTGGTGAAGAAAATGTAAAATAAATAAAAATAAAAGTAAGGTATTAATAAGAAGAATAAATAAAAATAAAAGTAAGGTATCGATAAGAAAAATAAATAAAAAATTAAATAAAAAATGAATTTAAAAAACAAAACAAAACAAAAAAATAAAAACAAAAACAAAAACAAAAATCACAAACACACCTGTTCGAGCTTTTCCTTTTGAGATTGATTATTTGTCGCTTGAACTTTGTCAAACAGAGCATCAAAGGCTTGGACTCCCTCGGCGACTCGTTTGAAGACTCGATCAATTTCTCTGAAGTAAAACATGTTAGTTAGAAGAAGGAAGTGAATGAAGAAAAGGGTAATTAAAAGTGAACAATAAAAAAAAGAATTAAAAAAGTAAACAATAAAAAAAAAGAATTAAAAAAGTAAACAATAAAAAAAGTAAACAATAAAAGAAGCAATGTAATAAAAAAATAAAAATAAAATAAAAAGAAATAATTCTTTATATGAGTTTAACTTATTTAAATAATACAAAAAGTAAACAAAGAAAAAGGAAGAAAAAGGAAAAAAAAAATAAAAAAAATAAAAATTAAAGTAAACAAAAGAATATAAAAAAAAATAAAAAAAATAAAAAATAAAGTAAACAAAAGAATATAAAAATAAATAAAAATAAATAAACAAGGAAAATAAGGAAAATGAATAAAAAATAAAATGTAAACAATCAAAAAACCAACAAATGGGAAAAGTAAACAAAAGAAAATTAAAATATATGCAGCAAATTAAAATATATGCTA
>JAJMCZ010000005.1:104172-128092 GCA_030573245.1 Ascobotryozyma americana | reverse complement strand
ACAGTTTTCTAACGTTATACTATTCTATATACAAAGCAACCAACTACTTATGTCTATATACTATATTTACTATGTAAATAATATAATATAATATCTATAATGGTATATAAATATAAAAAAAATGGTTACAAAGTAATGTCAAAAAATAATATAAAAAAAAATGTTAAAGAGATGATGAAAAGAAAGATGAAAAAAAAAAAAAGAAGGGAAGAGGAGACTTTAAATACCCAAGAATTAACTAATAAGCTAAAGAAAATCAACTGCGAATATAGTGGGAGGCTTTCAGAAATGATTCCCCCCCCATGAGCCGGAAAAGCCATAGATAAACGATTACTTAAATATTAATTAAATAGGGTAAATTATACAAAGAAATATTTATTAATTTAATATAAAAAACAGATAAAAGACTATTTATGACGACTGGGTATTTTATTGCCATGACAAGAATAAGTAGTCCAGAGTGTTGTTATTTATGACTAATTTCGAAAACGGAAAAAGAACTGCTTTTTTTGTGTTAAATTACCTTTTTTAGTGGTAATTTACCCGGGTATGACTTTCAACGAACAAAGGTTTTACTAAATAAATGAGTGGGAGTAATTACATAAAAAGATAGGTTAATCTAATAAGCTAATAAAGAAATTAATAAAAGAATTTATATTAAAAATAATAAAGAAATTAATAAAAGAATTTATATTAAAAATAATAAAGAAAAAAATAAATTAATTAATACAAGTTAATATAGTATAGTATAATATTGTGGATAATAACGGAAAATAATGGGGAAATAATGAAAATAACGGAGAATAATGGAAAAAGAATCAAAATAGCGGAAAAACCGTGGATATAATACTACAAAATAATAAAAAATATCAAACTAACTAAACTAGATTGTAGTCTTAAACTAGATCATTATGTAAATGTTGGCATTATTAGTCATAATCTATAAAACCAAGAAAATTAATCATACATTAATAACATGATTAATTAACCACTACTTCCGTACAAACTATAGAATCATAATATACAGTGAAATTAAATCTAATTTATTTTTTATTTACTTGTTTATCTATCTATTTATTTTTTCTTTCATATCTATCTAATATTACTAATATACACAGCCTTTTTTCATCCCTCCTTTCGCATAAATTTCAGCGCTAATCATTCTATAATATAATAGCTACGGTTAGCCACGGATATTTGCATATTAGTGTTTCAAATAACAAACAATTTATATATAAGAAAGAAAAGTGTATTGCGAATTAAAGATAAGGAAATAATTAACAATAAAAGAATGGTCTAGATTTTATATATATTTAATTTATTAAATAATCTGTATATTTGTAGATAATGAAATAATTAATAGAATACCGGTAATTAATAAAATTTGCAATAACTAATAGAATACCGGTAATTAATAAACGAAATTTACAATAACTAATAGAATACCGGTAATTAATAAAAGAAATTTACAATAACAAATAATATTTCAAACGCAAACTTGGTTATTAAAATATAATCTAGACATACTGTAGGGTATCAAAGGAGTTGAATTTTAAAACCACTAGTCAGTTGTAAAGGTGTATAATAATATACATTATTATGCGAAAGTAGAATATTTTTTTTTTTTTAAATTAAGCCGTTACTAGGGAACAAGATAACTTATTATTGGACAATTTATTATTAGTTTTTATCTTCAAATATTAGGAATTTCTCTTGTATTAATATAAATAAATAGTATTTTGATTTTTATATCAATGTAAATAAATAGTATTTTAATTTTATATCAATATAAATAAATATAATAAATAATGGCTACTGCTATTGTCTTTTTAATAAAGCTTTATTATATGATAGAGTATACCCAATATATATATATATATATATATAGTTCATATAACCCTACTCCCATACTAAGTAGTTTCTAGTACATTAATTGCAATATAAAAGATTAAATATGAAAATAATAAACACACAATCTAGAATCGAACTTGTATCATTCTAGCTTAATTACGTTATAAATATTCAAGTTTAAGACATTCTTCTTAACTGTATAATAATTATTAAAATTTCAAAATCATTAAACTTGTAGCAATTATTATTAAAACGTAATAGTTATTATATTAAACATCATTACTAAAACGTAATAGTTATTATTATACATCATTAAAATGGCTATTCTTTCTACTTTAGCAACTAAAACCCCATATCATTTGTTTTTGTATTCTTTTCTGTAAGCAAAATTTTTATCATAATTATAATTATAATTGAATTGAATTAAATTAATTATAGTTATAATTGATAGTATAATCTTAAAGAACATTATTATTAATAATGCAGATTTGGATCTACAGTTTATCAATCATTTTTTTCTGGAATTATTGCATTTAGATCTTTAGAAAGACCAGAATTTGCCAAACTTCAATCAAATATATTTCCAACATATTTTAATATTCAAACTTTTATTCCTCCAATTCTCGCATTAAGTGCTCCTTTCCCAATTCTTCATGGAAATATTGTTGCACTCTCTTCGTTACTTGTTTCTGGTTTTACTGGACTTGCAAACAAGGTAATTTTAGACCCTAAAACTAGAGAAGTTATTGCTGCTAGAAAAGCACAAGAAAAAAAAGAAGGAAAAGCATTTAATGCTCCTGAAGTTTCTGCTGAAATGAAACAACTTAATGAAAAATTCAGAACATATCATGGAACATCTACAATTTTGAATTTAATAACTTTACTTGGCACTTTATCATATGGTCTTGTACTTAGTTCTAAGTTTAATAAGGCTTTAATTTTGAAATAATTGGAATGTAAGAAAACACTATTTATGTATTATAAATATATCACACTTGATTTTATCTACATATATTATAGATTGTTTTATTATATCACTATTTTATTTATTGTTATTTACACACTGTTGTTTAGTATATACTATATACTATTATCTATTGTATTACTATTTCTTTTTTGTATTTATTATATTATTATTCATTATTCATTTTTTGTACTCATCACATTGTATTTATTTACTATTATATATCACACTTTATTTACATTTTATTTACATTTTATTTACATTTGCTATCATTTTTTTTCATAGAAATGTATCATTTTATTAACAAATATTTAATCACACTCCATAGATATTGCAACTAATATTTTAAATCATATTATAGAGTTAAACTACTAAAAATAGAATAAAATTTAATCACAAGTTACTATAGTAACCCAATAGCTACCCTTTCTTTAAGTAAAATAAATCATCGCCATGGAAGCACATATTTTCTAGCACCTTCTTCACCCTAATAAGCAAAATTATATCACACCATATAAAAATTGTATATAAAGAAGGGAGAAGAATTAAAAAAGAAAAAAAGTATTCATTTGCCACATTATAAAAGTATATTTTATTAATTATTTCTAAACTAATATCAATTCTTTTGAAGGAATAAATTGTCATAATTTTCATATAATTCTCCAATTATTAATATAATTATTTACTATATTTATAATGGCAGAAAAAACTTCTAGTGAAGACTTCACAAAGTCAAAAGGTACAGAAGACTTAAGTAATCCAAAAGGTACAGAAGAGAAAAGAGAACGAAGAATTGCTTTTATGGACATTTCAATTAATAAAGTTCCAAAAGGACGTATTTATTTTGAATTATTTGATGATATTGTTCCTAAAACATGTGAAAATTTTGAAAAATTATGTACGGGAGAAATGGGGAAAAGCAAAATATCTGGAAAAGAACTTAGTTATCGTGGTTCATTATTTCATAGAGTTATTAAAAAATTTATGATTCAAGGGGGTGATTTTACGAATGGAAATGGTACAGGTGGAGAATCAATTTATGGAGAAAATTTTAAAGATGAATCATTTACTATGAAACATAATGAACCATATTTACTTTCTATGGCAAATTCAGGACCAAATACCAATGGATCACAATTTTTTATTACTACAATTAAAGCGCCACATTTAGATTATAAACATGTTGTATTTGGAAAGGTAATTCAAAATAAATCACTTGTTGATTTTATTGAACATCAAAAAACTGGTATGAATGATAAACCACTAAAAAGTGTCATAATTTCAAATTGTGGTTTATTAAACAAGGGCGAAGTAGTTCCTCCTTTATTGGGTGATGGTACAGGTGATCATTATCCCGATTTTCTTGATAATGATCCTGGATTTGACCCAGAGGATATTTATGAAAATCTGAGGAAAACTGAGGAAATCAAAGGATTTGCAGGTGATCTTTTTAAAAAAGGTAAATATCATGAAGCGTACGATAAATATGATAAAGTAATAAGGTATGCTGATGCATGCGCTCCTGATGTTATTGATCCTACTGGAATGGATTTTGAAACATTAAAAGCAACTTCATATTTAAATAAATCATTGATTGATTTAAAATTCAAAAGATATAATGAGGCTTTAGCTAATGCAAATGATGCTCTTAATACGAAAGCAAATTTAGATGATAAAACTAAAGCAAAGGCATTATATCGTCGTGGAGCGGCATATTTAGGTTGTCATGACGAAGAATCATCTATTGAGGATTTTAAAAGTGCTTTAATATTATCACCTATGAATGCTACTATTTTACAAAAACTTAAAGAAGCGCAAAATGCTTTACATAATAAAAATAAAAGAGCTCGTGAGGCGTATGCAAAGTTTTTTCGTTAAAAGTTTCTAGTTAAAATAATTTTGTTTGATAATGAATTTAGTTAAATGGATTTAGTAAAAGTTTTTAGTTTTAAAAATTTTAGTTCATAATGAATTTAGTTAAATGGAATTTAGTTAAATTTTAGTTAAATGGATTTTAGTTAAAGTTTAGTTAAATGAGTTTTTATTTTATATTGTCATTGTTATGTTTATAGGTGTATTATTGTATAATTTCATCTTATTTTATAATTCTAAGTAAATGCTGATGTAAAAAAAAACTTTATGAGGATTGTATGCAATATTTACGAAAATAATAAGCTACAATGAACATATTGGAAGAATATTTACGCAAAATAATTAATAACTACGCACAATTAATAGAATAACAATGTTTGTATGAAATTGGTGGGATTGGCGTGGGATCGGCATAAAATTAGCATATAATTGGAGGGAAATTAGTAGATAAGTTCATTGTACACGTTGTCATGTACCATATGGTGTGATTGCACGCTAATACTAAAAATATATTTATACTTAAAATACATTTATGCTAAAAATACATTTCTACTAAAAATACATTTATTACAATACGATCGTTATGTACGAATTATATTTACCTATAGCGTTTACGTTTACGTTTATTGTATTTATTGTATTTATTTAGTTATTTATTATTACATTTACTATTTACAATTACTAGTATCTATTGCATTTGCTTTATTCCTTCTTCCGTATAGTATTCTTTGTAATAACGGAGAGATTTTCTTTATCGGAAATTAAGTCGGACTTTTTTTTAATAAACGGTTGCCATAGGTAACCGCGACTTACGCTAATGGACGATAAAGAGAGATAAACTAAGTCTAGATTTATCATTCAGACATATTATTTATAAAAATATTATTATTAATTAATATTATTATTTATTATTATTATTATTATTATTATTTATTATTATTATTATTATTATTATTATTATTATTATTATTATTATTTATTTTTATTTATTATTTATATATTTATAAATTTGTCGTATTCTAAATACTACAGTATTATTAATTACAATGAACAAACAATTAACAATTTACTGCAATTGTCAATTGCATAAAAATAATGAGATAATGAATTAAAATAATATAATCGCCATGACAACGGCGTATAATGAAATGAAACATTGCCTTACTATAATTAATTGAATAAATATAATAACCAATAATATAAAGAGCCCTGATAAGTAAATTACTGTTGTTATAACAACATCCATAATTAATTATTGTATTCTTTATTATACTATGATGTACAGCCGATAACAAGAATAATTAGTTAATTAATTACCAATGAGAACAGTTTTGAGGTGCAAAGGGAAGGGGAACTTAACATAAAGGAATAAAAAAAATAATAAAAAAAATTAAATTAAATTAAAAAAAAAATAAAATAAACAGATAGATAGGCAAATAGTTAATTTTAATTAATAGCTAGTTAACTTAGTTGTTATTTATACAGTATTACTAGTTAACTACTCGTTCACTCGTATTATATATATATACTGTGATATATTAATATATCATTACATAAGCAGTGCTCATCTGAAAAAGGTACCAAAATTACCAACTATAGTGTGCTATTGTTATTATTATACTAATATTATATAGTGTATATAGTGTATTATATAGTATTATATAGTATTATATAGCATATTATTATTATATTTATTATTACATTTACTATTATTAGTTTTTTTTCTTTTCTTTTCCTTTTCTTTGTTTCGCAATAGTCCTCAATTTAGTCTATCTTTTTATCAGCATTTATTGGCTCTTTTTTCCCACTTTTATTTTTCTTTGTTTTCACTATCTCTTAGCGTTTATTTTATTTTATTAATAGCAATTTATTATTAATTCATTACAAAGCAGTTTTCTTTTTGTGGACTTTTTTTTTAATTAAGCATATATTTTATTATTTTCCTTGTTATTATTTTCCTCTTTGTTTATTTTTGTTTATTTTTTAGTTATTATTTATTCTTTATTGTTTGTTATTAAAAATTCTATTTTTTTTGCCTATATAAAGGGGGGTCTCCTCCTCTTTTTTCTTTTTCTTTTTTTTATAACATTAAATTTATTTTACTCTATTTCTTAAATATTAATTATATTTGCTCATTTACTCACTATTCTCACTATCACCATTTATATTTATTACTATTAATATTTTTATTTTCTATACGTTATTACTCTATCTGTATCCCCTAATCGACGGTTATATTAACTCACTCGTATTCTCATAGGAACCTTATTCGTGTGATTACTTTTATACTCAAAAGTAGGTCTAGTCCCTCAACGGTTATCGGTCTGTCTCGTATCGGATATCGGACATCTTCATCACATCGGCTAACTCCATAAATGCCAACCTTTTACACCTATTTTTAATTTAAAAGTGTGATATAAGCTGTGATATATATTTTAAATTTTATTTCAAAATTTGTATATAATACGGCAGCTTTCCCACTTTTTCTTTTTTTTTTTTTCTCTCTTTCAAATTTATATAACCAGTTTATATATAGTTTAACACCAAATTCAATAATTACAATATTCATATAATTTATTACACCCTCAACACAATATCTTATAATTTATTACAATATCTTATAATTTATTACTCTCCTAATACAATATAATTTATTAGGCAACATAATTATGAGCCCTTTTGATTCTATCGCTCATACAAATAAACCTTCATCTAAAGAAAAACCTGTTTTCAACACTGAAATCTTTGCTGATCCAAATAAACCTAAAAATCTAAAGCCAAAATCTAACCGCCTTTTAAATCCTGTTGTTAAGTTATTTTCTATGAATAATTCTGAATCTGAATCTATTGAACCTGTCCCTAACGAATCTATGCGTCCAAAACGGGCAAGTTCGTTACCTGATCTATCTCCCACTTCTACTCCTTCCTCTGCTGTTCCATCTCCTAATACTGTTTCTCAACAAAACTCTTCCACTCCTGTTGATTCGTACATTCCATCTTCTCAGCAAAACTCTTCCACTCCTGTTGATTCGTACATTCCATCTTCTCAGCAAAACTCTTCCACTCCTGTTGATTCGTATATTCCATCTTCTCAGCATACTGAGTTTGCTAATCATAATTCTTCCCAAATTTATCAACATAGAATAGTCCCTTGTATTGATATAGCTTTTCGAAACAAAGTATTCCCTTTTCTTAGTGGTTCATATGAATTGATTGATCCTTATAAAAGTTATGTTCCTCCACCCCCTCCACCCCCTGAGTATATACATCCCCCGATTAAGGGTTTAAAACTTTCTGATAACCCAGAAAATACTTATGCTTCTTTTCTTAATTTTGATCCTCCTTCTCGTCTTCCTGTTGGATTGGATGATAGTACACCTTCTCCATTTCTTGTTTTAGAATCTTCATCTTCTAAACAAAACACTTTTGCTTCTTCCTATTCTCACTCACATTCGGGGAGAAAAATCTCCTCTGGTAGTTTACAACCTTCATCTTCAAGAGAAAACACTATGGCTGCTTTTAATTATCATTTCCCACCTCAACAAAATACTTCTTCCGGCAATGAATCACAGCCTTCGTCTTCTCAGGTTACTTCATCTGTTTCAAAGAAAATTTCGAATAGGATTACATTACTTTCTGATCCATCAGACAACTTGTCCATTTATTCATTAGAAGATAATTCTAATAGGCTTGATGAGGATCTTTCTCTTTCCAATTCCATTAAATTTCCAATGAACTCAACCAAAACTAATTCAATTATTCGTCATGATACTTACTCATCTTCAGTAGCAAGCTCATCCTCATCTGTAAGCTCAGTCTCATCTGCAAGCTCAGACTCATCTGCAAGCTCAGACTCAAGCACAAGCGATGCAGAACAAGCGAATGAACTGGCTGGATTATTGCAAAACAGACAGGAAAATATATTCGTAAGAGATAATGGTGATTCATCTGCATTTAGGAGCGTAAGAACTTTTGCCGTACCTCCTCCGTCTATTACAGCTATTGAACCCTCATATATGGGCTGCCCTAATCATAAGAAAGGTATATGTAAATTTCATATAAAAGTGAATTGTGCCAAACCTACCAATAAATTCAACCTTACCAATAAATTCAAACTTATTTCTTTTTATCATGGAAATACGTCTGATGATGCAACATTAAGTGAAAAAATCCGTTTTCAGAATGATTCTAATTTAGACTATAATCGAGTGGTAAAGAATATTCTTGCCACGAGGGGTAGATGTAAGTCTACTGTTACTTGGTTCCATCCTTACCAACGAGTTAAATGGCTACAAGGTAAATGTTATATCAGTTCAGATAGATGTATTATGTTTAAGCTACATAGTTCTTTAGAGTCTGTTCTTTTCACTGAACTTCATACTGTACATATCGAGACAAGTTCTAAGGATAATACGATATTATTATCTAAATGCTCAAATCTTAAAGATTGCATAACACTTACACTAGCCAATTCTGAATTATTTTATCGTTGGTTAGGTGCAATCTTCGCCTGGAAAGCTTATAAGCCACCATTTTCACCTTTTAACGTATTATATGATGCATGCATTTCCATGGATTCATGCCTTTCTCATCCACACAAAACTTCTAAACTCGCTACAATAAAAATTTCAAATTTTTTCCTTTACATTGATAAGAAAATAGCTAGTAACCTCTCTAATCTAACAACCACCCGGTTTCCTGTAAATGTATGGGTACGAGTCACTGGTCTTTTACGAGAAAATGGAGAATTGGAGTTTTATTATCATGACTCCTTAATTTTTATTCAAAATATTGCTTCTCACTTACGTTCTGACATTCTTCGTATTCCCTTTGGTACTTTTAGGAGACATTTTGTTATTGCAATAGTTAATAAATCAGTTTGTTCTCATGGTAGTTTTAATTTAGCTTTTCCCGTGCCATATCTTTATATTTCTTTTTTACATAGATCACATTTGGAAGCTTGCTTTTTTTCATTGATGACTTGTGCCCAACCTGAAATATTTGGTTCAATTCTCACACTTGAACCAGTGAAGCGCTATAGATACTTGCATAGAGTTAGAATAACGATACTTGATACGAAGTTTACTTCCGAAAGATCATATCCTTCTCCAGAACCTGTCGCTCCTACTCATCCTAACGTATTAATGTCGTCTTTAAAGCATAGACACTTTCCTGATTCCGACGGTGCATCCAATTCATTATCATGTCCAATTTCAAAAAGATTGTCTAATCAGAACGATTCTTTAGTTACTCGCTCACCTTGTGGTACTTCTTCTCCTTCAGATTCAACCGCATCACATTCTTCACATGCTTCAAGCTTTGGCCTTTCATCTATGTCTCGACTTTCCAAAGTCTTTTCTTTTTCAAGGGGTAGTAAGCGCTTGCAGAAAACTAAAACTTATAAGAGAAATAAAATTTATTCTAAGAAAATCGAGGGTTCCACTCGTAAGTCTGTTGAGTCCTCCTCTAATGGAAGGCCATATAATTCATACTTTGAGCTCTATTCCAATAATTTTTTGTATTCTCGCTCGCTTTTATATAATGCATCTACTTCTTTAGGATCTGGTGACTTATTGGAAATAGAGAGTTATCCCGGGAGTTGTGCACAAGGACCATTTAGTCACAGTTTAGAAGGCGTAAATCAACTAGATATTTATTTGAAATACAATCCTCATAATGAAACAGACAATTATTCTGACATATTGGTTGCTGCATCTTCTCTTAATCTTATATCTAGGTTTTCTTCCAATGAAAGAGGTCAATTATGGCTTCCACTTTATGTTTCTGACAAGGTGGCTGAAGAAAACATTACTGACTTTGTTCCTACAGAATCTCTTGCTGATGGAGATACATATGGTATATCTGATAGTCAAGCTCCGCATACGGATGATAATAAAGGAAAAGAAGGTAAAATAGGCGAAATATTGGTTAATGTCGAGTGGACAAATGAAGTTGTATTTTATGCCGAGAAATATGATATAATAGAGTCCATTCTTACTGATTTGAAGAACAATGTAGCCCTCACACTTTTAAGGCTTTGCAAAAATAATTTTTCGGATCTTTTGCAAAATATGTTGCATATATTTGTTGCTAATTCTTTTGCTGTTCATTGGCTAGGCCATCTTGCTGACCACGCATTAATTCAAATTACAAATAAAACTGTAAGATGTCGTATACCAAGATTCGAAACTATACATAATCAAAACCCTGATGGAATTGAATTAAATATGCTTTTTAGAGCAAACTCATTTTTTTCATCAACTTTAGATTTATATATGAAATTAGTTGGTACAGATTATTTAATTGGAATTTTACAAAGCACAATAAATCGTGTTATAAAAGATAATGCACTTATTGATATTGGCTCTTCTGATAATGAAGAGGATGAATCTTTTTGGAAACAATTTTCGAAATCAACTTCAATCAAATACAGAAACCTAATGTCAAGCAAGTCTAAATTTTCTCCAGATTTTGATCCTAATGACATGATATTCTTGAGCGATACAATGCAAGAATCATGGTTGTTGTTATTTGATTATGTATATGAAATTTGGACAAAAATTTTAGAAACTGTGGATGACTTTCCTCCACAACTTAAAATTGTTTTATTTGCATGCACTAGACGGCTTAACGTCAAATTTCAGGATTCGATTAAGGATGTAGCTGGATATTCTATTGTTGTGCCTTTTGTATTTTTAAGATTTTTCTGTCCTGCAATTGTTGATCCAAAAGCATTTAATCTGGTCTCAGAGTCTCCCCCTAAACATGTTACATATACATTAAAAACAATTGCAAAAGTTCTTCAAAGTTTTGCAAATCAAAACGGGTTAGGAATTAGGGAAGACTGGATGAAGCCAATGACAAAGTTTATGAATGACCATCAGGAAGAATTATTTTATTTTATAAACAAGATTACTGCGTTTGAATTTCCACATGGTTCAAATGATTCAGTATTTAGTGACAGTCCTGGTCTTGCTTGCTTTCGTTGGGTTAATTATGATGCTTTTAGCAAGTCTTCTAGTTGTTCGCACTTGAAAAATACAAATGTCAAAGATGAAAAAACGTTTTATAATCAAGCAACCAACGGTTCTACAACTGGAAAGTTACCTAATCAAAATAGCAACCAAATTTGTTTAGCCTCTACTAAAATTGAACCCGAATCATCTAATTCTCAGAGTACAGCTCCAACTACGTTTTTTAAAACGAATGATTTGAATCAGACGCTATCTTCTTTTTCGTCAGTATGTGATGATAATGCTACAAAAAGTGGATCATTGAATAAAACAGAGGACAGAACTATTAATTCAAATCTTCCACAAAAGCTTTTGACTAATGATAACTTTTCCACTAAATCAAAAGGTAAAGGTTTGAGACGGGATAGCTCACCAGCATCACAGTTTTTATTTCAACAATATGAGCATCAAAATGTTCGTGATACTTATTTGACTCGAGAACAGATAATAAATAAGAACACATCGGAAAAGATTGTCAAGCGAATGAATGATGTACAGAAACAGGGATTACCAACTATGCCATATCAGATTGATAAATCACGTTGTTATTCTGCTTTACTGCGAAATTTTGAGGAAAATCAAGAATATTATAAGAAAAAAAAAGAAGAGAACGATCGTATGTCTTCTCATGGTTTAAATTTGGGTAAATTACCTGTTCATAACTATAGAAATGAAACAGCTGATGGAATAAGAAATCAAGATAGTGAAATGCAAAATGCAATTGAGTATTTTAATGATAAGTTTGGGAATTACATTGATGAGTGTATTCGACTATTAAACTTCAGGGATAGTATTTTAAAAGAAAATGCAAAAGAATATTTTCCAACTACTATTAACAAACAAGATTTTAAAGTATTTGCAAAAAACGTCAAGAATAAATTGAAAACTCGCAATGTGGTGTGATGGTTTATATTTACTATACTTGTGTATTTATCTACTATATTATTTTTATAATGTTTGATTTACGAGTTTTTTTTTTTGTTTTTTTTTATTTTTTTTTTGTTTTTATTGTTTTTATTGTTTTTATTGTTTTTATTATCAAATAATTTTTTTTTCAAACTGGTGAATTTTTACGATTTATTTCATTTATTTTTGTTTTTATTAAATGAGAGAGAGGTATGGCTTTTTATTCACTTTGTTTTTTAAATTAATGGAAAATTAAAAAAAAAAAAAAAAAAATAAAAAAAAATGAAAAAAAATCAAATAATGGGGGAGAAAAAAAAAGGTTATAGTTTTAAATTTTATTTGAGACTTAATTCTTACAATTATTAGTATATTTGTTTATTCAAGTTTATATAGAGTGAATTTATTTTGTTTTTAGTTATGTAGTAATGTATTGTTTAATGTTAACTGATAATTTAATGAATATTTTATTTTAATTTTTAGTATTGGAGCGCACCGTACCGTATTGTGCGAATAAAATAAAAAATTTCAACAAAATATTAATTGTGTGATACAATTATTTTAAAAAATGATTAATAATTAATAATGTAAAAATTTTAAAATTAAATAATTATACTGCAAACATTCTAAATTTAAATAATTATACGAAAGTGCCAAAATAATAATCTAATAATAACAATAGAAATACTACACCATTAAAATAGAACTAATCACATAGTTCTAGAATTGGCTTTTGTGCATCGTAAAAGCAATAAAACGGTTGGCAAACAGAAAGAACAGACCACATTACTAATAAATCACCGACTGCTTACTAACAGTATACGGATTGTTACTAATCGTTTAACAAGTTTCGCCTAATTCTGGCTATTCCCAATCACAACCACAACCACAACCACAACCACAATCACAAATAGAAATTGCAATACGAAACGACAAATTGAGTTTAATTAAAAAAAAAAAAAAAAAAAGAAATCCCAAGGATATAAATAGAAGCCAAAGTAACTCAAATGAAATATTTTAAAAGTACAAAAAAATATAAAATTATAAATTCATAGAAAATAAAGTATTTACTATTGCTTTATTTCTTATATATAGAATTTATATTTTACACTTTGACTTTTATATATTATATTTTACGATTATTGTTATATTAAAGCATGGCTATCAACGAAGAAGAGAATAACGTTAATGAATGGTATCAGGCAAACAACCTGGAGTATAGTCCAGAGAGGGAAAAGGCTATAAAAATTAAAGCAGAACTAGATGATTCACCTCGAAGGAGACGGGCATCAAGGATGCAAGAGTTGGACAACGACATGGACTCTCTTATTGGAGACCCCCCTTGCAATGGATTTAGAATAAAATTCAGAAGCTTAGAAGAAATTTTAGCAGAAGATGAGTTCAGATATAGCCGTTTTGAAAATAGAATAGATGAAACTAGTGATTTAAAGGATATTTTAGCCCGGATTCAAGAAAAAGAAGCCAAGAATAACGCCATCGCTCAACAACAAAAGGAACGAGAAGAAGAAAATGCAAGGAAAGGAATCCATGTTAATAACATTTATGAAAGGAATGCTAGTAACACCGATAAACTTATTAAAATATCTAAATCACTTTTTGTTATAAATTTAAATTCTGATCCAAGAATTAATGGAACTTATGAACTCAATTCATTGGCAATGAGAGTCAGGGATAGTCTATCTTATCAACCTCCAACAGTTGCTTGTTATTTATCAATGCAAGAAGTCAAGGATGCTTTTCAACGAATTACTGACATGGCTCCTGAATGGTGTAAGATTGTAGAAGAGAATTCCTTAAAGGTTGTGAAACTTAAAAAGGATTATTCTTTAAGTAAGATTGAATCTGCATTAAAAGCAGGTCGGGAAGTGTTTTACGTTTGATTACTTAGTTTATATGTATGTATTTTATATATATGTGATTAATATATAAGATTTTCTATAGTTATATGTATGTATTTTATATGTATGTGATTAATATATAAGATTTCTATAATTATATTATTTTATGCATTCAATATATACATAATAAGTATCTAATATTCATTCATCTAAATTCATAATATTCCCTACTTTCCAATCCAGGACTTAAGATATGCCCAAATTCCTTGAGCAGAATCAGAAACAATTTTATTTGCTTGATTTAATATTTTTTTTGAATCATTGATTTGATCATCAAGATTTTTTTTCGCTTCATCTAAAGATTTTTTTGCATTGTCTAAATAAATCTGTGATTCTTGTTGCGATTTATCTTTTGAATTTAAATATTGTTCTTTAATTTCTTGATATTTTTTTTCTGATTCTTCGTATTTGTTTTTTAAATAGTTTGTTAATTCATTTTCCCAAGAAGAAACAGAGTTCAAAAATTCATTCTTTGCTGTAGTTAAATTTGTTTTTGTTTCTTCAATTTTTTTGTTACCAATTTCTAAATTTTTTTCTAATAAAGTCTTTTGGTTTGCAATTTCAGTATTACTAACATCCTTAGTATTATTAGTAATATTTTTAATTTCCTTTTTAAGTTTTTCGACATTGTCAATCGCTGAGTAATATTGTTGCTTAGCAACGGTATATTTTTCTTCAAGTAATTTAGATGTTTTTTCTTTATTTTCTTTCCATTTGTTAATACTATCAATTTGTATATTTGAAATTTTATTACCTAAATCATTCAAATTATCATTAATATTGGCATTAATGTTTTGAATATTTGAATTTACTGTATTACCCAAATCTTTTAAATTATTACTTGCACTATTAGTATTATTATTAACTAATTCTTTTAATTTTTTTTTATCATGTTCAATAACTCCTGATAATCTTGAAGGATCATTATAAGCCCTGTACAGATAAACTGATCCTGCACCAGCTAGTGCTGCTAAAGAGAATTTAATAAATCGTTTAGACATGGTTATGTTTATTATTAATGTTATAAATATAATATAAATATAAATGGAAATATCTTATTATATTATATTATTTATTATTATATTTTAAATATTTTATATAGTTTACTATATTCAAGTTTCATTTCTATGTTATAAACCAGTCTTTTATAGTCCTCATTTGACTAAGAACTCAATTCTTGACGTCATTATTATATTTGTTGTTATGGAGATAATTTATATAGTAAAAAATATTGGGGTAATGGAGTTGCCTAGCAACCGACTGGCTTCTATAGTGAGTTTCATTGCTTCATAGTAAATAAAAAGCGCTAAATTGTCTAATAGTAAAAAAAATAAATTATATGTAATAGTAAATGATAATAAAATAATAATGTTAACAAAAAATAAACAAAAAATATATTTAATAATAATAATAATAATAGTAATACTAGTAAATTCTAACAGTAAATTCAATAAATAGTAATTATACTGAATAGTAATTATAATAAATAATTCATATATACATCGACTATAAGTCAAATGTCAATTCTATATAACAAAACTTCAAAGAGTCTAAAAAAAATAAATAAAAATAATAAACCAATGTTTACAAATTATTTTGTGAATGAGAAAGTGTATTCTTAAGTCTGTTTGCAACAGCAGAAATAAATTCTTCAGTAGTAACATAATCTTTACGCTCCTTTTTACCACTAGCTAAGGCAAGATCTTTAGTCATAATACCATCAACTTGAACAGTATCAATAGTTGCCTTTTCAAGAACATCAGCAAATTCAATAACTTCAGGGGTTTCATCGAGTTTACCTCTTTGAGCAAGACCACGAGTCCAAGCAAAAATTGATGCAATAGAATTAGTGGATGTTTCCTTTCCTTGTTGCCATTGTCTATAATGACGAGTAACAGTTCCATGAGCAGCTTCTGCTTCAAATGTTTTACCATCAGGTGTAATTAAAACTGATGTCATTAAACCTAAAGAACCAAAACCTTGAGCAACAATATCAGATTGAACATCACCATCATAGTTTTTCATTGCAATAATATAACCACCTTCTGATTTAATCATTTGTGCAACCATATCATCTATTAATCTATGTTCATACCAAATTCCTTTAGCTTCAAATTTTTCTTTAAATTGTTTATCATAAATTTCTTGGAAAATATCTTTAAAACGACCATCATATTTCTTTAAAATTGTATTCTTAGTTGCCATATATAAATTAAGTCCTTTTGAAAGTGCAAGATTAAATGATGAAAGTGCAAATCCATGAATTGAATCATCAGTATTATACATTGCCATAGCAACACCACCGTTTTTTGGAAATTGATAAACTTTATGAACTTGTGGTTCTCCACCTTTTGGGGTATAAACTAATTCAAGTTTACCTTCATCTGGAAGAACAAGATCAGTTGCTTTATACTGATCACCAAAAGCATGGCGACCAATAATAATTGGTTTTTTCCATCCTGGGATAATACGTGGAATTCTTGGAATTACAATTGGCTCACGGAAAACAGTACCACCTAAAATATTACGGATGGTACCATTTGGAGAAAGCCACATTTTTTTAAGACTGAATTCTTTTACACGAGCTTCATCTGGAGTAATAGTTGCACATTTTACTGCAACTTGATATTTTTGTGTAGCTTCTGCTGCTTCAATAGTAACCTTATCATCAGTCTTATCACGATATTCAATTCCTAAATCATAGTATTTAAGATCAACATTAAGGTATGGTAAAACAAGTTCATCTTTAATTAATTTCCAAATGATTCTAGTCATCTCGTCACCGTCCATTTCCACAATGGGATTTTTGACATTGATTTTTTTGATACCGGAAGTTCCATCTATAGTTAGATTAAGATAAATCAGAATATAATAATAACAATAATAATGATAAGATAATAATAACAATAATAATGATAAGATAATAATAACAATGATAATGATAAGATAATAATAACAATAATAACAATAATAATAACAAAACAATAACAATAACAATAATAAACAAAAACAAAAACAAAAAATATTAAAAGCCAAATCAGAAATAATTGAAAATCAGTTATTAAATTATTTATTACCGGCTATTAAATAGAAAGCCGCATTGTTTATAACCGAAGGTCGCTTCCGACACACGATATATCACTAGGAGTTGATGAAAAGTTTCCCCTCTCTTAAAAAAAAAAAAAAATTAATACTCACATGAACGAGAAGATGAAGATGCTGTAGTAGAAGACATTTTGTTTTTATATGAATTAGTTGAAAAATTTATATTTTTTCTAGAAATAATAGGAAATTCTAATAAATTACTAGTATGTAAAATACGTGACTGAAAAGCGGCTGCACGCTTTAGATAAAGCATCTTAAAAAATTTTCAATTTATATGGAGAAAAAAAAAATTTTAAAAAAATACTAAGAAAGTAAACTAATTATTTGTTAGCAACCAATATTTAAAAAAAAAAATTATTTTACATAGTAAATAATAATTTATTTATAAGAGCGAAATAAAAATGGGTGCGTGACTGTTTATTCCTTTACCAGGATGGAATTTACGCTGAATTTTTAAAGACAATTTCCTATTGGAGTATATAAATTGTATTCTAGAGGGGTTGGCGTGGGGGAATAAAGTTCATTCGAGTAGGGTAATCATCGGACCTATGCCGGATTGCTATGTAAATATCCCCGGTTGCCCGTCCATATATGTCTATTAATTATTTATTTTTATTGGTTATTTATTAGTATAAAACTGTTTTTTCCGATTGGCTGTATAGTATTATTTATTATATTTTCCAGTTTCCGACCCCATATTCTCACGGATAACCTGAAAGAAGCCGATTGGAACCGTAACCGGGTAAACAAAATGGAGTCGTCTATGTAATTACGTAGTTAATTTATGAAAGCAATTTGCCCATTTGCCTGCTAAAATAAAATAATATGATTGTAAATTAGTATCCAACATATAATAATGATATGAAAACTAATTGCACGGTGAAATGAAAAATAAACCACCGATTTCTAAATTGGAAACCGTCCATGGTGAGATTCTGAGTAGATCTTTAAAAATAGGACACTCTTCGAAGATCACCATGGAAACCGCACAATTTGAAAACTTATAGGGCCATATAATCACTACCTTAAAACTTTAAGCCGACTTAACGCTCTCTCTGAATACTCCTCAATCGTAAATTAAATACAACAGAAAATATTTTTTCTAACATAAATCATAAATTAATTAAGTCTATAGATGTGAAATTAAATAAACAAGTAAAAAATAAATAAACAATAAACAATAAATAACAAATAAACAAACAAACAAACAAACAAACAAATAAACAAATAAACAAATAAAAACATAGTTTCATGATCGGTTCTTGCGGATTTTTTTCATCTTGCGATAAAATCCAACAGAATGTCCATTTGTAGATGTATTGTCGTTTTCCTCTTCAGTCGATTTTTTAAATTTCTTGTTTCGTGAATTATCATTGTCATTATATTTACATCCATGTCCTTTGGTATCTTGTTTAGAATTGTTAAATTTCCTTTTCCCATCATTATTACTAGAATTACCTTCTCCAGTTCCTTCATTATTATCATCTTCATTATGTCCATTTTTGTCCTTTTCTTTCGCTTCTGTAGCACGTTCTCTATCTTTTTTCTCTCGTTCTCTCCTTCGTTTAACTACTTGAATATTTTCAACAGCAAATTCTGCAATTAACCTTCGTTTACCAACAATTTTTTGTCCTTCTGAAGAAGTTGAACTTTTCATTTCTTTATCGGCTTTTTTATTTCCATTTTTTTCTAAATGTAAACTAGATTTCTTTGCATCTGTATCACCTTTTAAATCCACTTTTTGATCATCCTCTTCTCCTAGAGAAAGTTCATCCACAGTTATCGCATGTCCATTTAACCAACGTAATCCCATAAGAGCCCAACGATGCGTACTAAATTCGATAAAACCATAACATCTACTTTTTCCAGTATTTGTAGCTTTATCGTCATAAATAATTTTAGCTTGTCTTACAACTCCATGTCTTTTACTTTTAGGTACATCTGCCACCGCCAAAGCAGATCGATAAACCTCTTCCCTTGTTAATTTATTTCGAAGACCTGCATTTGCTTCAGATGCAAATTGAACTACAGCCTTTCGAGCAAGTGCTTTTAAGTTTTTTGAAGTCATTTCTTTTGGAATATTTCTAATAGCTAATCTAACTAAACTTAAATGTAAAGATGGATTACTGTCTAATTGTTTTTTTCTTAAATAAAAAGATTTCTCCCGCATTTCAAGTTCTGCTGAACTCATGAGTTGACCTAAAGCAGATGAAGGTGTAATAACACTTTCTGCAAGTAAAAATATATTTCTTTTATCTTTTAAACTATATGGAGTATTTCTACCTTGTCTTGTTTCTATGTTTTTACGAGTGAGAGTTTCTGCTTCCTCACGTTCAATTGCTTTAGTTATATGTAAAATACGACCGTCAAATACATATTTTGAATCAGCATTATCACCAACAAGTATAGATCTGGTTGAATCTGGATTTTCTTCTGCTTTCATCACAGGTGAGTCTGCGACACATTTATCTGCATCAGTTTTACGTACAAACCTAACAAACCCTGTTCCTTTTGGCAGTCTAGTATCTTTATCAATTACTGGTAAGGCATATCTAATTCGTCCAAATTGTTCGAAATGCTCAACCAATGCATCACTTGTTGCTGAATATGGTAAATTTCTAATAAAAACAGTGAACCCTTTACCAGTGTGATTTGCTTTTTTTTTGGAATCAGCTACATCTGTATTTGCTTTATCATTTTCTTTTTCTACCTTTAGATTATCTTTAAATGTATCATCTTCAGACAGTGTTCCTGATTCAGATAAATCTGAATCCGGAATTGATATATCTGAATCATCACCATCATCATCAAGTCTGTCAATAGTAGCATCTATTACATTTTCTTCACTGTTATTTTTATTATTGTCATCATGATTACCATCAGCCAAAGTTTCAATCCATTCATTTTTTTGTAAAGCAAAATCGACAGCAATTTTTCTACCACCAATTTCAATTCCATTATTGCCTTTAATTGCATCTTCTGCATTTCGTTCCTTTCTCATAGTAACAAAAGCAAAACCAGACATTCTACCGTTTTTGGCTCTTGGAATAATAATATCTGTAACAGTACCAAATTTTTCAAAAAGGGGCTTTAAATCATCTGATTTTCTAATTGACCATGGAAGGTTACGAACGATTAATCTTGGTTTTCTTTTGACTATAGTTTCACGACTTTTTTCCAAGTTTGGTAATGAATTTACCTGAGAAGTAGAAGAAGATTGGATATTGCTTGAATCTCTATTACGAGAAACAGCAAAATCAGCAAAAATTACATTCTTTCCAAATCTTTTTTTTTTAATATCATTTAAAGCAGTTAAAGCATCCTTTTCAGAGGCGAAGGTTACAAAGCCAAATCTTTTAGAAATCTTTGTTTCTTTATCTACCACTACAGTAGAATGTTTTACCGGACCAAACTCTGAGAAAAAATCACTTAAAGAATCTGAATTAGCAGATAACGGTAAACCTCTAACAAAAATAGTTTTTCTACTGGTTTTATCATTTTGATCAGTTTGATCTTTTTTATTAATGATTTCCTCAGTTTGATGTTCAGTTTTAATCTTCTCTGTGTGTGAAGCAGACAAATCATTGATTTTAGTATTTACGTCGTTGTTACAAGCTTCGTTTACTGACTTCGCCATATTGAAAATGATGATAAATTTAAAAATAAACTTGAATATGATATGAATAGTTTATTATAATATATAAATAATATAATATACTAATATATAATAAAATAAAATAAAATAGATTAAAGTATAAAAAAATATAATATGTAATAATTACAATAACAAATGTAGAAAGTTAGTCTAATACGATATAAAAGCTTCGTAATTAAATGTTAATAAATAATAATATATCACTAATATCAATTTAAATTGCGTCGTAGTTAATAGCAACCGATTTAAAATTGTATTAGACTAGTTTATTTGCCTATATAAATTTACTTTTTTATTATTTTGCGTCGTAATATTCGATTAAAAAGTCTGTGACTGCTTTGGTTGTTATGGCAATATTATATTATAATATTACTCTGCAAATTTCAAAGCGCGCCAGATAATTACCCGGCATGGATATTACTACATATTACGGCTAATTCGTTAGTAATTTCATTTCATCTTATATTGAACAATCCATACTTATGAACCTTAAGTTATGGTCTATAAGTATTGATATTTTGATTCAGGAATTATTTCATAAACAATAAATAGCACATGCTGTATGAATAAGTTGAGGTCTACTAGCATTATAAATTTTCAAAATGTCATGAAGAGTAGCGGGTAGCTAATAGGGGAAGCTATTTTGTAAGAAATTAATTTACATAAATATTATACAATGAAGAAAATAGAAAAAAAAAAGATATTTTTAAAAGATAGTGCAGAAAAAACAAAGATCAGGTGAAAAAAAAAAAAAGACAAACAATACAAATATAAAACCAAAAAAAGAAAAAAAAAGAGCTCACACCCTCAACCCTTAAAAATACTATTCAACGCTTATTATTACTATTTCGTCAAACAAATGACATATTGGCCAATAAGAAGACTAAAATGCCAACATACCGTTATTCTTAGTCTTTTTGATAGACGTGACCTGGGGTTGGGAGAATACTTTCATATTAACCTCAGAAATCTTTCTTAACACTTCCGTTAGATGTAAAGATTTTATTAAATTAAATTTTTATTCGAAAAAATATTTTGAGAATGAATCACGCCAAGGTTGTCAATAGATGACTATATTAAATTAGAAATACTAAAAGTAGTAAGCAAGCGAAAATATATTTATTTATTTTTCAATTAAGCAAAGTAATTGCAAAAGAAGGGCATTTATGCATTTATAAAATATACAAATATATACAAATATATACAAACAAATATATACACATATATACAAACACACATATACAAACACACATATACAACACACATATACAACACACAAATAAACAATAACCTGTACAAGAGTATTGTACTCAAATGATTTTCATTTTCTCTATATACTATATAAACTATGTTTTCTGATTTATTTGCATATACCAAATATGCAAAAAGTAGTGTTTCATGTTAATGTTATTTTTCTTTATGAAGTTATCAATTTTTGTATGTAAAGTTAAAAACACAAACATGTCAACTTGAAGAATTTTTAGCTGCGTGTAATATGCTTGAATAAATTAAACTATATATGATATGAATGCTAATATACTATGATGTACTATAGTATACTAGAATAAAATATAATGTAAAATACTGTAATCTAAGTATTGTAAATTGTTATGATATTTTTATACTTTGTACATAAATAGATAAATTAAATGTAATTTTTATATGTTGTAAACGTCGTAAACGTTATAAATACTAACTCCCAATTATCTGTGTAAACCTTGGTAGTTCGTAGTTTAAGTTGGCCGGAAAGGTGAATTAAAAGCACGTTGTATACGGGATATTTTTACTTCCCCCCAGCCATTGACAGAAGATAATTGATTTGCATTATCGTTAACTGCATTTTTAATGCTTCCATACCGTGATAATAAAGTAATAACATTTGTTTTATTCACACCACGTATTGTAGTTAACATTTTTGTAGCTTGTTTTATGTAATCAGTCTCCTGTGGTGCTTGTATTGCATTTGGTTGGGCATATTCAAGTTGTTTATATAAACTTAAATATTCACCAGCTTCTTGAAATGACCAGGCTAAAATTATTGTAAAATCATTAATAAAACTTGTCTTTGTTAAATTTTTTATTGGCTCAGAATGATTATCAATATCAACAACAATAATTAATAATCTTAATTTGAATTTATTCTTTAATTTTGCTATTCTATTATAAACATATTCTGGATGTAATTGATGATATTTTAAACTTAAAAATAATGCACATGTAGTAATTCCTAAAATATAATCAGCTTCAATCCCTTCTTCATATTCCCATGGAACATTTTTCATAAACTGTAATAATGGATTTCCTCTTTGTCTCGGGTTTACTAAAATTGCAGAAATAGTTTTTGCTGCATTGTTTTTATTTTTACTATTATTATTATTGTTATTATTATTGTTATTATTATTAACTGGTTCTTTTGTTTTTAACTTTTTTCTATTGTTGTCCATTTTTTTTTTTTGCATGAATTTAGTTTTTTTTTTTTTTTTTTTTTTTTTTTTTTTTTTTTTTTTTTTTTTTTTTTTTTTTTTTTTTTTTTTTTTTTTTTTTTTTTTTTTTTTTTTTTTTTTTTTTTTTTTTTTTTTTTTTTTTTTTTTTTTTTTTTTTTTTTTTTTTTTTTTTTTTTTTTTTTTTTTTTTTTTTT
>JAJMCZ010000005.1:79686-104072 GCA_030573245.1 Ascobotryozyma americana | reverse complement strand
TAATTATTTAATCATATATATTATATTATATAATAAATTATCATTTCTCATATTTGTAATCTTAATCTAATTATTAATTACCGTAAATAATCTTATGATAAGTCCAAAAAACTTTCATAAATTACTTCTCCATTAACGATTTCCTTAATAATTGGCTCATGAGGCCTCATTGGATGATTACCAATATCTGCAACCCTAGTATTAAAGCTATCATCAACATATTTAGATTTCTTTTTTCTGTCTTTTTTAACAGGTTTACTGGAAGGGCCTTCTTTATTAGAAGAACCAGCTTTTTTAGAAGGGCCTTCTTTATTAGAAGGACCCTCTTTACTTGACTTACCTTCATCACTTTTTTTATTTTTTAAAGTCTTTTTATCTGTTTCCGCTAAATCTTCTAATGAAGTAGATCTTTCAATCATTTCCCTTGCAGTCCTTGCTAAATAATCTCGATCACTTTCAAATAGATATTTATTTGAATAGGTGGCATATTCATAATTATTTTTATTTTTACGTTGATTTTCGTTTTCACTATCACTCTCACTCTCACTTTCACTTTCACTTTCACTATCATTACCATCTCCTCTTCTGCCATATCTTTCTCTTGATTTTTTCATAGATACAAATTCAATAGGATTACTAGCATCTTCTTCTTCTTCTTCATCTTCATCTGAAGAAATAAAACTACAATTTTCAACTTCTGCAATTTCACTGTCAGTAAGAGGGAGTTTACGAAGCCATTTCATTCTTGGACCAGCTCTACTTCTTTCTGAAACTTGATAACCATAAATTTTCATTTTATAAGCAGTAGTTGTAGGATAATCATCTGATTCAGCCAATTCATAATAAATACTTAAGAAAAGACTTGGAAAAGAAGTTCCAAAGAAACAACCATCTACACGCGCCATTTTTGAACTTGGTGGATGATAAATATCACCACAAGTTGGACAGAAAAGTTTAACTGTTGAAACACCTGGTACATCAGATTCTCCAACAGGTAAAGTAGGAGTACCATTACAATGATATCTTGGGCAATTTCCAAAACTACGTAAATCATATTTTTCTGCCATATTTTGTAAACCTTGACGAGAAATTATATACCTGGCATGGATCATACCATATAAAAGTTCAGCAGAAGCTTCAATTACAAGCATATCAGCGACTTTTGATACATCATCTGGTTCAGATTCAATATCTAAAATCATTTCCATTGCCTCTTTATAATATGGTACAATAGAACTTAAACCAGTTAAATTAAAATCATCTTCGATGAATTCTTCAGCAACTTCAGCGAAATATTCATGACCATCAGCAGCACAAAAGTTAGCAATCCATGTATCATAATATGAGGCATCTTCTTCATGAGCAGCATCATATGCAGCTAAAGCATCTAAATCTATTTGACCATCTTCATTCATTACACCCATTGCTTCAAAAGAGTCTTCGTCTTCTTCCTGTACTTCTTCTTCTTCTTCTTCTTCATCGTCATCGTATTGATTTTCCTGTAATTTTCCCTCGCTATCTTGGGTATCTTGTTCCGTTTTTTGATCATTTTGATCATTTTGATTCTTTTCGTCCTTTTGATCCTTCTCATCTTTTTCAATTTTTTTCATTTTTTCATCCTTTTGACCCTTTTTGGCATTTTCATCCTTTTGTTCGTCTTCTTTCTTTTCATCATTTATTGCACCACCCTGTGTAGATTTATTTTTTTTAGAAAAAAGTTTTTCATTTTCCTCATCTGTTAAACACGTTTTTGGAGATGTTCCTGGAGATGTTTTGCTATGATAAATCTTATCATAATTTTTAGTGTTATTATTAAGATCATTATTACTATTATTATTATTAGTATTAGTAGTATTTGCGATGGGTTCCTTATCGGTTGTTGGAATTCCTTTTAAAAGTTTGTCTAAATTCCCAACCTCCACTTTGTTAACATTAATTTTTAACTTTTTTCCAAAAGAATCATCATCAAAGACAGATTTTTCCTGATTACCATCAAAACTAAAATTTTTAAATCTTGGTTGATTTTTAAATAAATAAGCAGTGTAATCTGGAACTTGTTTCATTGCCTTTTCATTAAAATTTGATGATTTTGAAACCTTATCAGAACTCTCTGATTTATTAGATTTACCCCCTTTTGTTTCTGATCTATTGGGAATTTCAGTGCGCGTGTGACTGTAAAGTGCATGAGAAGTGAAACTTCTATTCAATTCCCTACTAAAATCTAAAATATTGCTTGCACGTAAATTGAATCTTTCGGCATTGTCACTGTCATCATTGTTGTCATTGTTGTAATTGCTGTAATTGTTGTAATTAATATTGTAAGTATTTTTGTTGTTTTTATTATTTTTATTAGACATTTTAATAATAGAGAAAAATAAAAACAAATAAAAAATAAACAAATAAATAATAAATAATAAATAAATAATAAATAAATAATAAATAAATAATAAATAATAAATAAATAATAAATAAATAATAAATAAATAATAAATAAATAATAAATAAATAATAAATAAATAATAAATAAACAAACAAAAGTAAACAAACAAGGAAAATAAGGAAAATAAATAAATAAAAGTAAACAAATAAATGCTAAATAAATAATAAATAAAAAATAAACAAATTGGACAATGAAAACTAATAAACAATAATAAGTTAGTTAACTATATGCTAAATAATTTATTTTCTTATAATAACAATGACAATGGCAAAAGGAACAAGATAAAGAAAAATAGATTATGACTAATGAGATGACTAATATTAGTAATCTTGATAGTCAGGGAGTCTGAAAAGAAATACTCGATGATTAATAGTATAAAAATAATAAAATAGTATAAAAAAAATATAGTATATAGTGTAAAATAATATAGTATATAGTATATAGTATATAGTATATAGTATATAATAAAAATAATGATAATGTAATATATAATGAAAATAAAAATAATATAATATATAATATCCCCCTATAGTAATCTATACAATTTTATATAAATGAATCTATAACACTAATCCCTAGTAATTTAACACTATCTATTCAAACGTTCTTTATAATAATTCGTATTGTCATGGTGATGTATTTATATTTCCGATATGGTTACTATAACGATGTATTTCTATACTATGGTTACTGTAGTATAGTAGAGGTACAATAGTATAAAATAATATACTATACTATTGTTTTGTTTTCAATAGTGCCTTACTAGAGCATTCTATTGTTTTATATTATAGTTGTGTATATTCATGTGTATATTTATGCTTATATTTATGTCTAATTATAATCATGCTAACTTTACATTGTTTACATTGTTTCATACTGTATTATTATTTATATACTATACTATTAAAATTTCATAAGATGAGGCTAAATAGTTAGTGACATAAATATAGTAAATAATAAATAATAAATAGTAATAATAGATAATAATAATAAATAATAATAATAGATAATAATAATAAATAATAATAATAAATAATAAATAATAAATAGTAATAATAGATAATAATAATAAATAATAATAAATAATAAAAATAATAATAAATAATAAAAATAATAATAAATACTAATAAATACTAATAAATACTAATAAATAATAATAAATAATAATAAATACTAATAAATAACAATAAATAATAGATAATAAATAATAATAATAATAATAATAATAAATAATATCATAAATAAATACTCACCTTGTCGCCAGATTTTAATGAAAAGCTACTAGACAAATAACCCTTAAGGAATGGAACCTTTTTAATTTCAGAAATCAAAGCCTTGTCAACTTCCTTTTGATCAGCTATACGTTCAGCTTTAATTTCCTTCTTTTGCTTTCCATCAGCAAAAAATTCTGCTTCTCCTTTGCTCTTCTTAGAAGTCTTTTCACGTACAAAATATTCTTTCGTAAATTTATCAACTTTAATTCCTTTAAGTGGAATAACAGTTGAAGTTGCAATAACATAGGCTGTATTCACTCGTCTAATAGGGACGCCATTAACTTTAAATGGTCCGGTAACAACAAGAGTACCATCCTTAAGTGCTTTTAAAAGAACAACTCTCTTTCCACGGAATCTACCAGCCAAAATAATTAAAACTGCACCAGGCTTAAGTGATGGGCGAACGTGTTGAGGAAGTGCTGTTTTTCTGGTTTTCTTTGGAACTGCATCATCTTCAGCAGGATACCATTTAGAAACTTTGCTAACTTTTGTGTCAGCCTATAAAAAAAAAAAAAAAAAAAAATTAAATATATGTAAATAATACATTAAAATATTCTTTGTTAGTAACAATTATAAATAATAATAAATAAATAAACATTCAATACATACACCCTTCTTGACTGTCGAGCTGCTCATCTTTATTTGTTATAAATGTTGAAGAATTCGATACTTCACAAATTAAGCTGTTAATTAATTTCTTAAATTGAATATTCAAATTTCTATTAAACTACTATAATCTATTGTCTTTAATTGCGTCCTCTCTTCTGTATGCGTCTATTTTATTTATTTACTAATAATTACATATATTTTTATTTTTTGTGACTGTTTTGTGTTGTTATGGTGATTATAAAATAATTTACATGGAGCCAGGGTTTGTTTTGTATTTATAAATGTTTATTCCAACACCTTTAATTTTGTTTAATTTTTGATTTTTTTTTATTGAACATAAGTGAAATTTCCCTATATCAATACAATTATAAATGTTTACTTTGGGTGGTGGCAGAAGTGTCGTTGATACGGGCAAAGTATTTTATATATGGTGTAGGATCTCTATGAAAATAGGGGTTGGTAGTAAATGCTAGTATATATTTAATATACAAGTTCTAATTATATTCTGTAAAGCTATTTTTATTGTAAATTGAATTAAATTCATTTTAAATACACAATTAATTCGAGTACATAAGTAGAATCATAACGGATAAACTAAATTCATACACAGTGTCAAAACAAGTAATTTGCAGTATTTGATAAATATATAATAACCGTATATTATAAGATGCAGTAAATGAACAATAAAAAACAAATAACAAACAAATAAACAAATAAACAAATAAATATATAATGTAGAAATTGATCATTTTGTTCCCACTAACATTAAACATGCATCAACCGATGCGCCCACTCTACCTTGCTTTTCTCTAACAACATCATCTATTATATCTTTATCTAACGTAGGAAACATCTCACTTAAAGTATCAACAATTTTTGAATGATCTCGCCTGTGTATATCATTAGCTATAATAGTTTCTGTCTCTGTAGCTCCATGACTGTGTCTATGCCTTCGAGTATGCAAGCTATGGTTGTGATCGTTATTTATAGAATTATCAATGTCATTATCATCTAAATTAGGACGATTTGTCGTGTATAATGCACTTGAATGCCTCCTTCTTGATGCAACAGTATTTCCAGATAAATCATTTTCATTGGTATCGGATGGTGTATATGCATCATCAGATTCTAAAAAACTTCTACTTACATCTGATGCGTCAGTGTCACTACCTTCTGCCCATAACTTTGATAAACTTTTAAATGGATTTAAAAACCCGGAACTAACAGGCGTGTTTCCCGTAGATGGTGAAACCGTTGTTGAAGAGGTAGTCTTTAGGATAGTTGAAGTTGAAGATTGTTGTTGAATGTCGTTATTAATAGTGGTAGAATTGATAGTTTCTTTTTCTTTTTCTTTTTCTTTTTCTTTTTCTTTTTCTTTTTCATTTTCATTTTCATTTTCATTCAAACTTGCATTCGCATTTATTGTCATTTGTCCATCTAATTTTCCATCTGTACCAGTAACTGTAATTAATGAAGGAGTACCATTATTATTTTGATTTAAAGATGCTTCATCGATACACCTTGAACGTTCGGCTATTTTAGCAACTGATTCTTCAACTTTTAATTCAAATTCTTCATCAGAAATGCTTAAAACAGATTTATCTAAACTTTCAATAAATCCAATAGCTCCTTGAATAGATGATAGATAATAACCAGATTCCCCACTGAGTCTAGCTGGACTTCTAAATCTTTGAATATATTGAACATTAGAAACAAAATGTGGAGGTGATGCTTGCAAAACTACATATATTAAAATTGGTAAAAATTTGTCAGCAGATTCTTCAGTATTTGATTGTCGTAAAAGACCAAATATTACTTTACAACAATTTAAAATACAAATCATTTTATCTCTGGGAGCACGATAATTATTAATTTTTAATAATTCATCTTTAGCTAAATCTATAAATCTTTTACCAGCACCTGGTTTACCACCTAAATCTAAAATATTTGATTCTAAATCTAAATGTCTACCTTCAATCCATGACCATATTTTCATTTTTTCATCCAATACTTTGTCACGTAATAAATCTTCTTCGTGGGATGGACTTGTTCCTATAGATTTTATTTCTGGGGAGAATGTTTGATTATATAATCTATTCATTATTAATTTTTCCATACCTTCTCTAGCATTACCCATTTCATGTTCAGCAAGTGAAGCAAAAGGTTCACATCTTTCCATTATAGGGAATATAAAATCTTCAAAATCATTTATAATTTTAACTTGTTCGGATACTGACCATCTTTTTTTTCCAAATTCTGTTAAAAATGATTTTAAATATTTTGCGACTGGGTTTGCACTTCTTTGTCTGAGTTGTTCTAAAAATCTTTGAAAATCAAAAGGTAATTCCAATTCTGGTGATGGTAATGCTGATGGGTCATTTTTCGTGTTAATATTTTTATTTTTATTTTTTTGTTTGTTTAAATTTTCTGGACTTTTCCGTACCTTTTGGTTTTGGTTTTGGTTTTGATTTTGGTTTTGGTTTTGGTTATTTTTTATATTAGTTAAATTTCCATTATATTTTTTTTCTTTAGAAAAATTATCTGATATTAAAAAATTGTCATTTTTATTATTAATTGTATTTTTATCATTAGTTGTATTTTTTTGCTTATCTATTATTTCGTTTTTTTCCTTTTTATTAATGTCATTAATGTTTATATCTGTAATTGTGTCTTCACCTTGTGAAGAGCTACTTAAATGAATATTTTCGCTTGAACAATTTGATAAATTATCAATAAGTAAATTAGAGACACCTTTTGATAATTCCACATTTTTATTCTCATTTGGATTTGTTTTTAAATTATTTTTCCCTATTTTATGTTCTAAGCGATCATTTTCAACTATTGATACTTGTTCATTGTTTTGATCGCTATTAGGCGATAGCTTTTGTTCTTTACTCATAGTATATATAGTGTATTTTGATAGGTGAAAAGGCAATATATGATAAAATAATAAAATAATAAAATGCAATAATGCAATAATGCAATAATGCAATAATGCAATAAAATGAAAAAATCTAGTATTTATATATATGTCTTATATTCTCTTTGGTATCATATAAATTATAGCTCAAAAGGTTTGAAACGGTTTATAAACTTACGTAACACCTGATTCGCATCCGAGTGTTTCTGGGTGCTGTACAATTAAAAGTACGGTTTACGTTTTATTTTGTATTATGAAAACCGGTGAATTTCACCGGTTGAATCGGTTGATATGGGGATTTAATAGCAGAAATTATCAGAATACCGGTGCTACTGGACTAGAGTCGAATGTGTTGAAAAGGGATTAAAGAAAGTATCTAAAGCGAGAATTTTGAACAGAACATGGATGAAAACACACAAATATTAGTAAATATTAGTAAATATAGTAAATAGTAGAGTACAAGTAAAAAGTAAATAGTAAAGCCAAGTAAAAAGTAAATAGTAAATAATAAACGCATAATAAATAGTAAATATATAGTAAGAATAAATAGCAAATAGACAAAAAGCAAATTACCAACTAAATAGACATACTAATAGATATACAAACATACACAAATATATACAAATATACACAAATATATACAAATATACACAAATATATACAAATATACACCAATACACAAATATACAAAATTAACTGCAATATCAATGTGTGGAATCTGTTGCTTGATTTCAACTTTACAAAATTCTAAAAATGTAGCAAAAGCATTTGTAGGAGATGAAATTTCTAACGCTTTACAAAATAATTACAGTAATACGAATATAAATAATAACAATGGTATTGAAAACAATTCAAAAATAATTGTGTTGGATAAGTATCCCTTAAACACTTTTGCAGAAAATATTTGCAGAAGAGGTCCTTCAGAAAGTAGGATAATTAATTGTGGGATTCGAAATGAAAATAATTCAAGAACCAATTCATTAAAATTTAATGTTACTTTATTCTCTTCAGTACTCTCACTTAGAGCTCCTTTCACTCAACAACCATATAAAATAAATGAAAATGAATTTCTACAATTTAATGGAGAACTTTATAGTCCTAGTAATTTGTTTTTCTCCTCATCTAATGTAGAAAATGGAGATTTTAAAGATTTTAATGCAAAGTTTACTACTTATTTGGATTTAAACATTGATGCCAAAGATGCCAAAGATGCCAAAGATGCCAAAGATGCCAAAGATGCCAAATATGCCAAAAATGCCAAAAATGCCAAATATGCCAAATATACCAATAATACCAATAATGCCAATCATAGTATAAATAATTCAAATCTAAATGCTCATGCACATAAATCAGATACAGTCGTCTTTGCTAATCTAATTTCACAAAATGGAATATTTAATGCATTATCAATAATTGAAGGAGAATTTTCATTTGTATATTATAATTTACTAGAGAAAAAAATATACTTTGGTAAAGATACAATTGGTAGAAGAAGCTTATTATATACATATAATGGAGATAAAAATGATCCAATTATAGCAATATCTAGTGTAGCATCAATGGACGCATGTTTGGATTTAAAAATTGCAAACCCTTTTTGGATTGAAGTATCTCCAGGTTGTTTATATACTATTGATTTATTTAATAACAATATAAACAAAAATAAAAATAGTAATAATAATTTTAATATTGATATTAAAAAATATAATAATAATGTAATAAAAGTTTCAAATTCTTTATATGATTATAATAATTTAAATGATTATAAATTTAAAAAAAATATTATTGATCATTTATATGCATTATTATATAATTCTACTTATAAAAGATTAAAGGATATTAATTATAGTGTGAAAAATAAATTTGGAAAAATCAATATTGAAAAACAAAATACTATAAATATTTTATTTTCGGGTGGTTTAGATTGTACTATAATAGCAAGATTTTCAGATTTAATTTTACCAGAAAATGTTTTTATTAATTTAATAAATGTATCATTTGAAAATCCCAGAACTGGTAATGGGTATGATACTCCAGATAGGTTATTAGGGTATAAATCATGGCAAAATCTTGTCAAACTTGGTGTTAATAGTAATAATAATAAGAATAATAATAAGAATAAGAAAAACAGAATCCGTTTTGTAGCAGTAGATGTTCCCTATAGCGAAACTCTAAAACATAGAGAAAAAGTAATACAGTTAATGTATCCAAAAAATTCAGTTATGGATTTATCGATTGCATTAGCATTTTATTTTGCTGCAAGAGGTGGAGCTCCTGATGCAATTTTATACGAGCATATAAATAGTAATAATGGTGATGATAAATTATTAGTACAAGAAAATATTAATCACGATGATAAATTTTTAGTACAAGAAAAAATTAATAATGGAACAATCATTAAAACATCGGATTATTTTGGAGCAACAAATGATAGTCATGTATTAATTAGTGGACTGGGAGCAGATGAACTTTTTGCAGGATATAGTCGACATAGAATACTTTTTGAACGGGATGGACCAAGTGCTTTAGCAGATGAATTAAAAAAAGAAATAAATAGAATTTATGAAAGGAATTTGGGTAGAGATGATAGGGTTTGTAGTCATTGGGGTAAAGAAGTACGATATCCATATCTTGATGAAGAAGTGATTAAATTTGCTACAGAAGAAATTTATATTAATGGGAAACTATATACACAGGCTAAAACAGATGGGGAGAAAACAAAGTGGATTTTAAGACAATTGGCATGTGATTCTAGAATGGGATTAGATTTTGTTGCATGTGAAGCTAAGCGTGCAATACAATTTGGTGCGCGATCAGCTAAAATGGAGGTTGGGACAGGAAAAATCAAAGGAAATGATATTATATGATTGCGATTGCAATATTGGACTCTTGAGTGATGTAATTATTTAAGAGCATAAAAAATTACAAGATAACAATGAATGTCTGTATACATGGATACTTACGAAAGATATTTGAATATAATATGACATGCATGCAATAAATACTAGTGCAAGTTGATCATTTAAATTATTAAGAACAAGAAGCTATATGATATGATTACAAATATTTTAATTAAATTACATTGGTGTCTTCTTGAAGAGTTTAAGGATCTACGTAATAATGATTTTTGAAAACAATGGTAAAGCACAATCTGAAGATCGGGTGTAGATTGTGATCTGATTTACTAATATATATGTATTTAATTATGTATTTATAACATGTATGTATTTAATTATGTAATCTGTATGCACCTACAGCAGCCACTTTTCAGTCCATTACATAATCATAATTTATATAATCATTGCGCTATTATAGCGATTTATACAAATATCGCCAATTGGTAGGACTAATAAATAATTATATAGGGTTTTATATTTTATTATTTGAAAGTGCTTTCAAATTTAGAAATTCATGATAAATTATTAGGATGTTATGTACTGTCTATTAAATAAGTTACGAAATTTTTTTCTAAAGTAAGTTAATTTTATAAGTTCATTCAATCTGGTTTACTAATTTTGGGAGTCATTTTCTCTATTTTTTAAGCATCCTATTCCATAGATGAAATGGGAATTGATATCTCCAGCCAGTTAAGGGTTTTACGTAAGTAATTACTTACCGTATATGGTAATTATTTATAAAAAGAGAAATTAATTAGATTTAATTATCGTAAAATTGCACTTATTTAATTTATAGCTATTTAATATCTTAATTTGTGATTTTTTACGTGAATAGTTCTGCTAAAAAAATTAAAATGTTGCTGTGCTTTCTTAATAAATTAAAAGGTTAAATTCTCACTGTTCCTATTGATAAAAATCCATATATACCGTGGTAGGTACAGAAACGAAACGCCGCACAATAAGGCAAGAGAATGTAAAATCGTGATAATTTAGCCATTATTCCATTCCGAATAAGACAAAAGAATTGAAGTCAGGAATGGAGAAGAGATGAGATAATTGGTTCATCATATAATGTGCTTATGTAGTTCTACTATGGCTTGAAAGATAGTTGTTATACTGGTGTACATACTCAATTTGATTTTGGCCTATGTATGTAATTTGGGGATGTTTTTTCTACTTATTATAAATTGTAATAAAATATAAATCTTGTAAAGTATTATTTTATTTAAAAACTTTGTGAAAAATTTAATTAAAAATGCCTAGTTTTCTTACTAGATAGAGTACTTATTTAAATAGGAAATATACTGCCTATTCTATTTTATGTTGCTACTTTAACAGTTCATTACATTCCTAACTCTCCTGCCTATTGGGACGGCGTTTCTTTCTGTACTCGTTTCGTTTATGCTCGTTTTGTTTATGTACTCGTTTGTTTATGTACTCGTTTCGTTTCTGTTCCTACCACCCAAATACGATTAAAAATATAAAGAGATAAAACAAACGCTTTAATTTAAACCGGTCTTCCTTTTAAGAGACTGTCACTAACCAACCCATTTGCGCAGCTAAATAATGTATTTCTATAGTAACCATTAGTGTATTAAACAGCTACAGCCCTAACCATATAGTAGTACAATAACATCGTGTCCTTTTATTGAGATGATTTGGTTTATTAACAGAGATATATAAGGTATTAATATGAATCTTGCATTAGTTTCACTGTGTTTATTGTTTTATTTGTCAATTTGTTAATTTATTAATAGACTATTTTGTATGATATTTATTATACTACAAGATACTATCACATACTCTTAAGACAATTTGCTGATAAGTTACTAAGATGACAACAGCTATAGTTATAATTACATAATACAATCATTAATTACGATCCGAATAATTTAAATTTACTCTTAGTTTTGTGCCTCGTTGCTGAATAAAAATCGAAACGGAAGAGAAAACATTATTATTAGCAACCGGTTAGTAACCGGTTAGTAATTGGATATAGAATAGTACTCAAAACGAAACGAAAGATAAAACATCATTGGCAACTGGTTAGTAACCGCTTAGTATTTAATAAAAGAATAACACAAAATATTAAATTTGTTTGGCGTCCATCGCACGGAAATATCTAATTATTTTTAATTTTTTATTTTATTTTATTTTTAGTTTTATTATAATATTGAATTAGAATTTATTTTATTATTTTCTTTTTTTTTCTTTTTCTTTTTCTTTTTTATTTCATTTTCTGCTTTACTTTGCATTGCTTTGAGTTTTCCTCCCTCTAATAAAACAACGTTAACTAATTTCAGGACTATATATAGTATAGTATAAAAGAAAATAAATTATATATAAGGAATAGGAAAATATAGGCATTTAATTATTAGCATTTATTAAAAGCATTTAATTATTAGCATTTAATTATTAGCATTTACTATTATTAGCATTTAATTATTAGCATTTAATTATTAACATTTAATTATTAGCATTTAATTATTAACATTTACTATTATTCTCTATTATCTACAAAATGGTTGCTAACAAAAGAGCAAAATATTTATTTATTTCACTTGCGGCTACAAGTTTATTTTTTTTTTATTATATATTTCCAAGTGAAAATACTCCAGGATCGTCGATACTCCCACAATTAAGTGTAAATTTACCAATAAGGGCAGAATTTGATAGTACGGATAATATTAATGATAATATAAATAACAATAACAACAACAATAATAATAACAACAACAAGGAAAATACTATAAATAACAACAATAATAATAACAATAATAATGCAAATAATAATGCAAATAATAACGCTAATAATAACGCAAATACAAACAATAACGCAAACACAAACAATAACGTAAATAATGCAAATAATAATGGAAATAGCGGATCAAAAGATCTTGCTACTGACCCTGGGAAACCATTCGACGCTCAAAAAGAATACGCTTCAATCTTAGCTTTATCTCCAATTGTTATATTTTCAAAATCTTATTGTCCACATTGCAAAGCTGCAAAAGCACTTTTATTAACAACTTATCAAATATACCCACAACCAGTTGTTGTTGAATTAGATAAGCATCCACATGGTGCTGAATTACAAAATTATATAACTGAAAGAACCGGTCGTAGAACTGTACCAAATGTTGTTGTGCAAGGTATTTCAAGAGGTGGTAATTCTGATATGCAAGAATTACATAAATCTGATGAACTTGCGTCTAAATTCGAAGAATGGGCTGGTCCAAAAGTGAAAGTTTCTGATAGACAAAGTTCTGGTGGAAGACCTGCTGCTATGCAAGAAGTTGATCCTGCTGCTGTTGAACCAGATAATGGTGTTGATCCTGTTGAAGTTGTCGAACAAAAGAAGAAAGGTAAAAAAAATTAATTTTATTCTTATTATAAAAGTATAAATTAAAAATTATTTAAAAATTTAATATATAATAAAAAAATTTATAGATTTGATGCATTAAAATATTTAAAAAGAAATTTATTTTTTTTCTCTATCTTTTTTCTATCTTTACTCTCTTTGTTGTTTTCTTTTCGTTTTTTTTTTTTGTTTTTTTTTTTCGTACTTTTACTTAATCACAATTTGTTATTATGATATGACTTTAAGTGCTTTTATTATCTTTTATATATATATATATATATATATCTTATGAATTTCATTTAGTCGTATTTCTTTTACTTTTTTTAAAAAAATATAATCTTGTTTGTTGTATATCAATATATATTAAAAAAAATAAAAAATAAACATAAAAAGTAAAATAAAAAATAAACAAAACTATCTAAGAAACTCGCGAATAAAAACCAAAATTATTCATCCAACACGTCTGTTTTACTAAACAGATCATAAGTAAGAACAACACCATTAAAATATATAAGTTTCAACACCGCATGGTTATGTCCCAAAGGAAGATTTTCTGATACATACGTAGGAATAACAGAAATACCCAAAAGAGGACACTCATATGATAAAGGAGCATGTTGTATTAATGGTAAACAAGCTTCTTGCGTAAAACTGTAATCATCTCCTTCTTCATCATAGCAGCAATGTACTATTGTCACCATACCAATTTGTGATGCTATAACCACAGCCGATAAAGATGGAATAGGAACAACTAAATTTAATCTAGAAGGCATCATAAAGTAATTATTTTCTTGAAATATACGTGTATTAAATACATGAGGACAAAATGCCTCAATTTTCCCCGAGTCAGCATGAAAAAGACGAATAGAATCTTCACTAGTATGAAACATGAAATAATTTTTTAATATTTCAAAACATTTCTTATCTTCTCTAACATAATATGGATCAACATATATAGGTATTTTCCCTTCCCTTATAAAATCTATATTCATCCGTCCACTATGTGCTAAAACTCTCATTACATATATTATTTCCAAATTAGCTTTTCGACGAATATTATCCGAATCAGGGAAAAATTTGTGTCCATAAAATAAGTTGAAAAAATCAGTTCCATTATCATAATCATTTGGGATGCGCAACTCAATCCGTTTAGTTTCGCTGTTTATATCCCATAACTCATGCATTAAAGCAGAATGGTTGTTAGATTTTCGGCGTTTGTAATTTTCTACAGATTCAGTAGAATCTGTAATTCTTGCATCTTCAATATCATTATATGCTGTTTTATAAGATAAATTATCATCACTTTCACCATCAGCAATATTATTCGAAGTAAATGATCTACTTCTAGCTTCCTGTCCAGTGGAATTTCCCATTGGAATATCAACTATCATATTATTATGCTCGTCAGTATCCCCATTGTAAAATGATTCACTAATAGTTGATGATGCTTCGGATTGTATATCTAAGTTTCTTATCCCATCTGTTATTGAAGAATTTGATAAATATTCAGCTGAACTAATAATACGTAACGAGCTATTTTCGGACTTTTGTTTGATTTCTTTCATAGAACTATCTGCCGAAAAAGCAGATGAAAAAAATAATTTTTTATTTGATTCTAAAATACCTTGTGCACTGGTGTTTTTATTCATATTCGATAACATAGAGGAATTGGACTTTTTATCCGATTGTTCCTTGATTCCGTCGAGAGATTTATTATCACTATTCGATTCTGATCCCGTTTCCGAATTAATAGAATCCTCATAGACTTCTTCCAAATTATTACAAACATTCCGTGATCCAAACATTATGGGTAAATTACAAGTTTCTGGAGATTCGCATTCAACTCTTTCAAGGTGAAAATAATTTCTTAGTTCTATTGAAAGCCAACGGCTGAGCTGCCTTCCAACAGTTGCATGATTTAACCAATAATGAATCTCTGTGGCGATAGTTCTAGGTTGATCCAAAGGATGTGATCTATTTGCCGGATATTTATATATATATTGAAAGTATATTTTATTTGGATTATCCGGAGCTAATTTTAATAAATTATTTCCAAAAGTTGGAAATAATACTACCTTTGTATTTTCATATTTAGAAAAATAAGGTTTAGGTGAATTCTTTTTTAATTTTTTAAACATTGATTTAGGAATGACATTGGCAGTCCATCCCCAATCCTTTGTGAAAGGTACAGACATAAGCAATTTTACATCATTAAGAGATCGTATAACAAATATTCTGGTGACATCATTCAAAAAAGTTGTTGATAAAAAAAGACATTCATCATCAAAAGTATTAGACATGTTGTATTTAGAACCTTTACTGTTAAATATATTCTTTTTGTTGAAACCAGAAAAAAAAGTAGTTTTTTTTGTGCGATCACGATGTTCAGTCTCGAATTCATAAGAATTTGTTTTCCTGTTATAAAACAAAGAATTTGCGGCTGAACTAGTATTGAAAAAGGATATAAATGGGATATTGGTATTATATTTATTAATTTTCATACTAGAAGCTATAGTTAAACGAGGTTGATGTTTTTTTGCACCTTGATTTTGAAGGAAAAAAACAGAAATAAACCAACCATTGTGCGAAATAGCTAACACATTTCTTGAAGGATGAAAGTCGACACACCAACTTGAATAAACTATATTCACATCGAAAATCAAACTGAAATTTTTTTCAATAGAGGGGGAAGAAGACAAGGCATGTATAGCAACAGTACCGGAATCTCTAGTAGATAAAAGAACCTCCCCGAAATCTTTTGTTATGACAGTTTTCAAAAAAGTTATAGTGTTTGGTTTTTCTGGCCAAACATTAAAATTTACTATAGAAGGCAATAAACGAACAGTTGGAATGTGATAAGGAGAATTAAAATTATAATCATCGCCATTTATTTTAGTATCATCAGGTTTATCGAAATAAGGTGGCGAGTAAACAGGTTCGATTAAATGGACACTTCTTTCAGAAAGAAAATGGTTATCACGGCTATAGACTGCGATTGAATCTCCCACACCGACAAACGTATACTCATGCAATTGCGTTTCGGCAATTAAGTTGTTTCTCCATTTTTCTGGATACATGGGAAAATGAATCAACTGTTTGTATTTAAGCTGGACTTTAATTCGCTCTGTTGATCCAAACGAGAGTGGTGCAGGTATTTTTACTTTGGATTTTTCCATTGTGCTAAAAGCTCTTTTCTCTGTGAACAGTGTTTATTTTTAAACGATAAAATAGTAAATGTATAAATATATGTATTTTTTATTTGGTAATTTAAAACTTTTGCAAACTGCAGGGACGCTGCTTTATATATACGTTATAATTTAAAATTATATAGTAAAAATTTTCCTTATCTATTTCTTTGTTTTGAATTCTCCTCTTTCCAAGAGTTTTTTGTTTTTAGGGTATTTCGTAATATCGTAATTATATGCTTTATATGCTTTATATGCTTTATTTAATTAATAATAATTTTAATAATAATTATGTGATAGCTTATATGCTTTATTTAATTAAAATAATTTTAATAATAATTATGTGATAACTTATATACCAAGAAAATATAAATTAAAAGAAAAATACAATAATATATGATATATATTATGTAATATATAATATATAATATATAATATAATAATAATAATTATACTATATAATAATAATAATACTAATATATAATATAATAATTATACTATATAATATATAATATATAATAATTATTATTCGCAAATAAAACCACACAGAAAGCCAATTAAAAAACAATAAAGCTTATACACATAAAATAGAGTAAAAAAACAAATTGTGGTGGGATCAGAGCGGCGTCCGAATAATCAAGAGAAAATAAAAGAAAATCTATCGTGACTATAGCAACTAGAATGAATGGTCTAGACAATTAGTGGATTGATACGGTCACCCGTTTTTACAAGTCTATCACAAGGAGTTCGGTTTAAACTATCTTTGTACAAAGAACTTTTCGTTATCTAGGAAAATCTCATATCACGTTGTTATGGTGACATTTTTATTAAATATATTACCTTTTTTGCAATATAGTATATCCATATAATTAAACTTATACCACATTATACTAGTAACTTATAATTCAGATCTAGATTGATAGTAAACGTATAATTCAGATCTAAATTGATAGTAAACTTATAATTCAGATCTAGATTGATACTAGTTTAAACGTCTTTAATCAAATTACTTTATTTCTACGCCCACTTTAATTAATAGTCTTATGTATTTTATATATTATATAACCTATTAATTTAATAGATTATTATTAAATAGATTAAGACAATATACTCGTAGTACAAATATTTTGGGCGGCTAAAAGATAGATATAGCCGATCACTATAGTAATTAATATTGAAAGTTGCCGATTACCAAATACCGAATATTACATTTGTTTACAATTACATTAAATACATATTTACACTCCTTAACAAGCTATTTACATCTACATTATTTACTTATACCACGAATATCAAGAATCGCAATGGCCATCTTTCCAACCATCTTTCCATCGTTGACGCCATAAATCACAATTGAATTCTTCCTTTCCAAGCTTTGTATTAACAGCATTATGAGCTGAACAAAGCCAACGAGATAAACCTTCTTTTCCACTAACATCAGGTGTGTTTTCTTCTTTAGAAAGCCACGTTCTAAAATCTTCAGCACAATGCCAACATGGATAAATTCTTGAAAGTATTCTTAAAAATGCAGCCATTTCAACTTGTTCAGAAGAGGTTGCTTTATCAGGGAACTGAGCTCCAATTGTATGTAATAAAGTCCAAGTAGATCTACCCAATGTCTCTACATCTGCTGGACAATCCGCATATTTATCAAATGTATTTTGTGTTTGTATTTTAGAATCATTAGAATCTTCTTTTTTATTTACTTCTGTGCTTATACCTAAAGTAGCAGCTTGGAATGTTTTCAAGGAATTGCAAGTTCGGCAACTGTGCAAATATCAATATTAATGCCAATACATACAATATATATCATATATATCATACACATAAAGTCAATATACATATGTTAGATGTTTGCGCAATGAAGACTAGAACTAAACAACTTACGGTTTCCCATCCTTATCTAAGGTAATTTCTTTTGTCATTTTATAGCATGTATACAATACTATAAGGCGAATGCGTTTGATTTTATTGTTATTGTTGTTATATATTATTTTTTTTAATGTAGTATTTTTTTAGTCTTAATAGTTGCTTTGTTTGCTAATATAATCAGATTAAAAGAGAGTAGACAACTTTAATAAGATACATCACGTGACCCCATAAGGGTGATTTATATTTGTATTTACATGTATTTACTCGGGTTGTAGGAAACAGTTAAACATCCTTGTTTTTATAGTATTATATTTTTTAGAAAAATATACTTTATACAAACATTAAAAGGAACACCGATAGCTCAATAGTAAATAAAAAAATTTTAAGTTTTAATATGATAAACAACAAATATATATTTGTATAATGTAGAGAGGTACGCCACTAGATCTGCGGACGGACTAGAAATGGGGATTTTTAACATAAGTGCAGTCTGTGTAAATACTTAAGTAGAAAAAGGAAAAACAAAAAAATGATATTTACCCAAAGTCCTAACAGTACTCTGTTCTTGCTACTGTCTTTTAAAACTGTATACGTGTACTTTGTTGACATTAAATGTCAATTTCTTATGAATACAATGTAAAGAGAGTTTTATAGTATGTATAACATCGTATTTATGTTTACTGTATGTATTATTATAGGATGAAATTTATTATAATAATATGATTAAATATTAAATTTCTTTAAGTATCTTATATACTATTATGGGTATTGAAAATATTATAATATATATGAACTGCTTACGAGAGTTATATTTAATATTATAGATGTATATAAATATTGTATTCTGTAGACTATTTTGTTTTCTTGTATGTGTTGTGTAAATACAGATTATTTTATGCATTGTACGTATGTACGCTTTTGATACTACAGAACAATATTTTATGCTTATTTTCTTTTCAGTGTTTGATTGTATATATTATACGTTATGCTTTGTACTTAATATTTTATATAACGTTGTATTTGTAAATGCGCTTGTACATATGTATTGAGAACTATTTTATAATTAAACTATAAATAATTATAAACCATTGTAGTTACCGTAGATACGAATCTCTAAATATTATATGATGTGTCCTTTAGTTGCGCTTTTTAGTGTTAAATTGCCAGGTGTTCTTTCCATTTTCGGTTAGTTCAAGGAACAAAGTAATTATTAATAGACTATTATAATCTAGATATTATGAGAAATATTGTATTGTAAATGTAATGTAAATTGAAACTGTATAATGGATAGATGTTTATTATATACTATATATAAACTATGCAAATTATAAAAATCATCGAGATTGCTTGTACTATACTCTATTGTCGTTAACTACACTTTTCATATACTTTTTTGGTATTTTAATACATTATTAACATGGCTGGTAGATGCGCTGGGCCTGATAGTCTGGCAGTTCAGACAGTCTAACAATATAAAATCGAAATGGCCGATAATGTTCAATTAGTTACCTGTTCATTAACCTATTCTATTTAGGAAATCACTAACTAATGCGGAAAATAAAATAAATGGGAAACTTAAGAGAACACTAAACTGTATTTAGGTATTAAAATAACCCTTCTCATTGGTGCATATGTGTTTATATAGATATTTATATAGACAATTATATTAGTATATGTGTCTTAAAATGCGTTTAAACACTGTCTGCAATGCAATCTTGTTAATTACTATGCGCAGAAAAAGTGTACACGATACATTAGTATATAATTAATAAAGGATTACTAAGTAGTACTTGGTTGTTTGTTTACTAGCAACTTGTATGTTTAAACTTAGTTAGTATTGTTTATAAATATAGCTGTCCCTGGCATTCCTTTTATAAACGTTTATTTTCAGGGCCTTGATTTTTTTTTTAAGAAAAAAAAATAAAATAAAGTAAAATACTAATAACAAAAAAAAAATCCCATACACTAGTGTAATAGGGAGTAATCAAAAAATTCGTACTTGGACCCACTTAAACTATATTATAATATATTCTAGTATACTATTTGTTTCTTGTATACTATTGCTATATTTGTTATTTAATTTTTGTTCATTCTTTTTTTTTAATTTTTTTTTTTTTTTATTTATTTATTTTATTTTATTTTTTTGAATTTTAATTTTATTATTCTATTTTTAACTTTTAATTTTTAATTTTATTATTCTATTTTTAATTTTTAATTTTTAATTTTATTATTCTATTTTTAGTTTTTAATTTTTAATGTTTATTAATTAATTTTAATTTTTATTATTCTATTTTTAATTTTTAATTTTTAATTTTTAATTTTTTATTTTTATTAACTTAACTCTCAGTTCCTATCTTCGATACAGCCTCTCATTTAGCAACAGTTAACTCGTATTTCCCATTAATTTATAACTAGTCACTCTTTAATAGCGCATTTTAGTTCAGTTACTCTATCAATAATTTATACTTTATAACACTCATTAGTTCCGCGTAGTTACTTACTAATTCAGGTCCCGATGGCGCAAACTCAGGTCCAGGGACAATCTCAACTTTCCCATAAATTTAAAGGAGATAAGCTCCATATAGCAAATAACCCGACAAATAAACAGTTTCAAGATAGTTTAAACGATCCGTACTCAGCTCCATTGTACTTGAGTTCCACTACATCCTTACGCAAAAGTCAGCGTCGACAATATGTTGCATATTCTTTTTTAAATAATTCTTCCTCGCAATCTCCAAATTCTGCACCTTCAAATTTAGCTTCAGATCCCAACTTGACTTCTTTTTCCGCTTCTGGGTATTCTGATACTTCTATTGCTTATCCAGATCGAAATATAAGATCATCTTCTTCTTCATATGATTCCAGTAAACAATTTTCATCTTTCAATCCTTCACCTTCTGCTGGTTTGCCACCAACAAATCCATACACAGCACCTTTACACAATAGACCCAATACTCCATCAAATTATTCAAATCCACAGAATTCACAATCTAAATTAAATACTCTTTACAATATTGATTTGCTTCAAGCTATTGTACCACCGATAAATGAACTTTCTTATCCACCTCCACCAATAATACTTCCTTCCTCCTTTCCCTCTTCTCTATTATCAAATGCATCTCCTCCATATATTAGATCTACATTAAATGTAATTCCTGCGTGCAACTCCGTGGCTCTTCGAACAAAATTACCTTTTGCTATTGTACTGCAACCTTATGCTACTCTTTGTAATAATGAGGAGCCTATAAACGTCCCTCTTGTTACTGATGGAATAATTTGTCGTTGTAAAAAATGTAAGGGTTATATTAACCCTTTTGTCAATTTTAAATATCAAGGTGCTAAATGGATATGCTCTCTTTGCAACGTTACAAATGATACTCCTGTAGGATATAATTGTTCAGGTGCTTCTTCATACTTTTCTCCAGCACCTCCTTTATCATCAGCTTCCACGTTTTCTACTTCTTCTATTGACACAATCCCTGCACTTTCTACTTCGACTCCTTTGTCGGCTGTCCCTAATCTTTATAACCCCATTGGTTCAAATTCCACTCCTTTCATATCTCCGGTTCCTTCACCAACTGCAATGTTGCCTCCGATTGCATCATCCGCAGACAGTTCTTCCGCTCCTTCATTTGCAAATGTTGCACAGCCTTCTAGTCATGTTGAATTAAATCATTCAATTGTAGAATACTTAGCACCTTCTGAATATTCAGCTCGGCCACCTCAAAAGCTTGCTTACCTATTTATCATTGATGTTTCTGCCTCTGCTGTCCAAGCTGGCCTAGTATATGCAACGGCTCAAAATATTCTTGATTCATTAGACAGAATTCCTAATTCCAATAAGAAAGCAGAGATTGGATTTATTTGTTTTGATTCTTCAATTTACTATTTTTCCTTTTCAAATTCTCAACTAGATTCTGAAGGTGCATTTAATGAAGAAGGAACTTCAAAGAAATATGATGATCAAAAAAATCAAACAGCAGCTCTTCCACAAATGATAGTGGTAAGTGATTTAAAAGACCCCTTATTGCCAATGCCAAACGGTTTACTTATCAACTTAATAGAATATAGAAATTCAATTGATTTGTTTTTAAGTAAATTAGGAAATATGTTTGCGAAAAACGTAATATCACATAATGCTCTTGGTTCAGCCCTTGTTGCTGCTCAAGGATTACTCTCAGGAAATGGTGGTAAAATTGTAACTTTAACTGCAAGTAGACCAGATATTGGAACAGGTATAATTCAATTAAGGGAGGAGCAAAAATTTATCGGCACTTCAAAAGAAAACATATTACTTAAAAATAATAATTCTTTTTATAAATCATTTGCAGCCGATTGTTCTAATAATCAAATCACTGTTGATATGTTTTTGTTTTCTTCACAATATCAAGATTTTGCCACTCTTTCAGATCTCCCTTATTATACGGGTGGAAATACGAAATTTTATCCTGGTTGGAATTCTAAGGAAACAGAAGATAAACTAAAATTTTCAGATGAAATGAAAAAATATCTTTCACAAGACATAGCCCTTGAAGGTGTAATGAAAGTTCGTACTTCTACTGGTTTAAATGTGTCTTCATATCATGGACATTTTTACTCCACCTCTAACGATACTTGTTTGTTCCCAACTATGTCTCGTGATCAATCTTTTATTGCTGAATTATCCCATTCAGATGTGATTAATTCACCAACTGTATGCATTCAAGCTGCATTTTTGCATACAACTGTTAATGGTGAAAGACGTGTTAGAGTAATGACAGTTTGCTTGCCAACAAGCCGTAACTTGTCAGAGATATTTGCAAGTGCAGATCAATTGACTATTTCTAAGGTTATTGCACGTCGAGCTGCTGACAAAGCAATTGATAATGGGATTGAAAACGCACGTAATTTTGTGAGATACTCCTTACTGGATATACTTTCATTATATAAGAAAGAACTTATGTCAACAAATATTGGAGCATCTGCTCCTTTACAGTTATGCACAAATCTTAGACTTCTTCCCATTTTATTGTTAGGACTTTCTAAATCAGTGGGATTACGCAAATCAGCTCGTGTCAGATCTGATTTACGTGCTCAATCATTGTCATTATTAAAAAGTCTTCCTGTTATTGAGACAATTACATATATTTATCCGAATCTGTACAGTTTACATGATATTCCTGATAATGTTGGGTTAGCTGATAAAGAAATTCCTGGGGAAATAGTTATGCCTCGAAAATTAAATCTTCGGCACGATTCATTTGAACCTCATGGACTTTATTTATTTGATGATGGGCAGCTATTATTTTTATTTTTGGGTCGTAAGGTTGTACCTCAATTAATTCAAGATGTATTTAATTGTCCATCAATTGATACTGTACCTATTGGAAAATATACATTACCAGTACTTGAGAATGATTTCTCTGTAAGAATTAATAATATTTTAAAACAATGTAGAGCATCTAAAAATGTCAGCACTCATCAAGCTTGTTATGTTATTCGAGAAGACGGAGACATTGCTATGAAATTGTGGGCATACACATTGTTGGTAGAAGATCCTGTTGAAGAGGGAGAAGGTTATTTACAATTTTTAACAAACTTAAGAAGCTCGATAAGTTCTTAGATTTACTTAATCTTATATCACTGGTTTTGTTTTTTTCATTTATATATTAAATTTGGTCAGCTGTTACTCGTTAGATAATAACTTTTAGTTATTTGGTGTCTTTTTTTTTTTTTTTTTTTTTTTTTTTTTTTTTTTTTTTTTTTTTTTTTTTTTTTTTTTTTTTTTTTTTTTTTTTTTTTTTTTTTTTTTTTTTTTTTTTTTTTTTTTTTTTTTTTTTTTTTTTTTT